>JARQOD010002845.1:0-72296 GCA_033576555.1 Oophaga sylvatica | reverse complement strand
CCCTGGAGAATGTGTGGAGAGATAGCAGTTTAATGCTCAATACCCATTCACTCAACATACACTAGACACACCCTTAGGGTAGTGTAGTCACTTGTGAGGGAGTGGTCAGGGTGTATTCGTTGAGTGATTAGAGTAGTCAGTTTCCTGTCTTCGGACAGAGCAGACGTGTGGAGTCTAGCTGGGACTTGGAGGGAGGAAGCAGTCCAGCCTGGTTCTACCAGCAGTTCAGCAAGTGGAGGCCAGTAAGGGCGAGATATAGATCACCTCAGCCTGGTCAGAGCTGTACCTCACTTGAAGACACTGATTAAGAAAGAAGAGCTTAGTACAGAAATACTTCAGTCACCTGTCTCAAGGACAGTGAAAGGTTCAGAGACGTGCTCCTGCCTAGTGGATAACTGAGAGTCTGGAACTAACTCTGAAGGAAGAGAAGAAGGGAGTGATTATATGACTTTTTGCAAGTGTGAGTGTTTATGCTACCAGCGAGGACAAGGCGAAAGGCACAGTGGAAGATTATTTGAAAAGTGCTTTTGGATTGAAGAAGTCCTGCACATTGTAACCGGTCACTGGGGACCGAAGGATCACTATTAGCTTCAAGCATAGTGGTAAGAAAACCAGAGATTTACCGGACCTTAGGTCGCGGCAAACAGCCCCAAATAGTCAGTACGTAACTGGGGTCAGGGGGAGTGAAGACTTTGAGTCAGTGCACGACAAGATAGGAATTCAGCTCTCTCACAGGAAGGCTCCTACCACAAAACTGACTGGGCAGTACAGCTATGGAATAGCTGGAGTTATAGAGGGAACTACGCTTCAGGCTGGTTGTACTCATCGTTGTGAAAGTAAAGGAGGCCCCTAACTTGTCCAGCTGCTATCTCAAAATACATTCTCCTTGGATCAGCCTCCCTGGGACCTGCCTGAACATCTTACAAGTAAAGGTATGGAAAGACGCTGACCGTGTGAGACTGTGTTATTTATCTGCACCCGACTTCACTAACTTCATAGACTTTGAGGGACCAGTCCCACCTGTAGGGGACCCGACATCTAGCTGCCTCACCATCCCCTCAGAGATCTACAGCAGCGCTGGTATAAATTACCAGAAGACTACAGGTGGCGTCACGAACTGTATATAAATCTATCCCCTGTAAATATTACCCCCCAACATACGCCAGACCGCCAGGGCCACAGACCGAGCCACCGCTACCTGTGACAAATCCCATAGACTTCTACGGGCTCGGCTCTGAGTACCCCATTGCCCTGGTAACCCACAATTGTGGTGGCGGGTCGAGACAAATTGGCGTCACAAACAGGATGCGAAACTCGCAGAATTGCGAGCCCTGTGTGCCTATGGAATTGTTTTTGTGAAAAAGGACTGTTTGCACTTTTGGCGCCAAAAATCGCCATCTTTGTCGCCATATTCGCGCCCTCAGGCGCTGGAGAAGAAGGTGGGCGTACCTTCGTGGGCGTGTACCCCCCATGTGGCGCGAAGAAAATGCCTGCCCTCTCAAAGTGCTATTACAACATGCGATCCTGCCCTACAGCAAAGGAGGTCCGCCTCCTCTTCACCTTTCCTGCAAAGAGGAGGAGACGCAAACCCCGCCTCCACGGAAGAGACCGGACGTCTCTGGAGGAGGAAGATGAAAGAATCTTCTGGAACATCATGGAAGCAGGACGTGTGCAGCCGAGCAGGGAAGCGGAGGAAGGCAGGCCCCGTGCCCCAGCCAAGCTGCCACCAGCACCGGAGTCATCCGTGGTCCTGCACCTGCAGCAGGCGTTGCTAGAAATAAAAGAAGAAAATGCACGCCTGAAGAAGATGATTTTGCCACAACCTGGATTTGAAGAGATCGAGAGACGCCGGCGTACCCTGGAGCAGCGGAGGCTGTGGGACGCGGTGATCTCTCCCTTCGATGATCCCCTACGTCTGGAGTTACCAAAACTTCTGCTGCCCAAGGCAAAGGAGCAACCGGAGGCTGCCCCCGAAAGTACCAATCCTGATCCCACCGGTGAAGCGGTGGAGGCGAAGGAGGTTGAGGAGGTACCGCCAGTTCCGGAACGCCCGCCCGGCCAGGAGGCCGCAGCAGATGATCGATCCCCGGTAGGGACAACCGTCGGGGACTCAGCCGTCAATGATGGAGCAGCAACAGCAGCAGGTTAGTGCATCCCCAACTGAGCCATTGCGCACACCTGCTTCCTGCTCTGCATCACACCAGCATTGTGCATCAGCATCGCCCCCTGCAGGCTCATCGCAAATGAAAGCAACATCTACATCGCAACATGCGACCCAGTTTCCATCGCAATCCATGACACGATCAATATCGTTAACTGTGACTCAGATTGAAACGCAATCGGTGTCTCGCAAGGAGAATGTACCCGTTGCGCCCCTAGAGGTTCGCACAAGAACTGTGGCAACTCAAACCCCAATAGCAGGTCACGACTTGTTAGTCCTGGGATCTAGGGCCCATTGCATTGTTCCAGCCCCCGGGGTGGAAAATGTATTTGAATAGTTAAACAGTAGGAATCGGTGAGATCCAGATAGGGGTCTACCATAAGTAATGTTGTAAAAAGTTTAAGAATGTTTACCAATTTTTGCACAAGTTAAATGAGAATATAATATATTTATATATTGCTAACAGTAGAATGCCCGGCTGGGTAACCAGAAAAAGTTTTGCACTTTATTATTATTATAATGTGATATAATATGTCTTCGTTTTACAATGGACTTTGAGGTTGAGGACTGTGCCAGCCCAGAACTTATTTGTATATAGTTGCGCTTCGGTGCTTTATCTTGGTTTTGCATAAAACCAGCACAACTACCTCTGAATACAAAAACCCGTGTGGTGTGGCACTGAGTGAGGTCTGCATTCGGATGTCCTGCAGCCCACCCAGGACCCACGTTGAAGGTTTGGTGCGGGTCCTTCACAAGAATATTGTGTATTTATTGAATGTTTTGATGCCTTAATACTTTTGTATTTTTCTATATTCAATGTTTTTGTTTTGCAACGTTCAAGACATCCTCACCTCCCGGATGGGACGAATTAATGTTTAATGTTTGATGTTTTAATGCATAAACAAAAATGTCTCTTTGTATTTTACAGCCCGGGAGTGCTGTCTTTTACCATGGGGGAATGTGTAGCCCTGGTGTTAGGCACACGCAGTACCCTGGAGAATGTGTGGAGAGATAGCAGTTTAATGCTCAATACCCATTCACTCAACATACACTAGACACACCCTTAGGGTAGTGTAGTCACTTGTGAGGGAGTGGTCAGGGTGTATTCGTTGAGTGATTAGAGTAGTCAGTTTCCTGTCTTCGGACAGAGCAGACGTGTGGAGTCTAGCTGGACTTGGAGGGAGGAAGCAGTCCAGCCTGGTTCTACCAGCAGTTCAGCAAGTGGAGGCCAGTAAGGGCGAGATATAGATCACCTCAGCCTGGTCAGAGCTGTACCTCACTTGAAGACACTGATTAAGAAAGAAGAGCTTAGTACAGAAATACTTCAGTCACCTGTCTCAAGGACAGTGAAAGGTTCAGAGACGTGCTCCTGCCTAGTGGATAACTGAGAGTCTGGAACTAACTCTGAAGGAAGAGAAGAAGGGAGTGATTATATGACTTTTTGCAAGTGTGAGTGTTTATGCTACCAGCGAGGACAAGGCGAAAGGCACAGTGGAAGATTATTTGAAAAGTGCTTTTGGATTGAAGAAGTCCTGCACATTGTAACCGGTCACTGGGGACCGAAGGATCACTATTAGCTTCAAGCATAGTGGTAAGAAAACCAGAGATTTACCGGACCTTAGGTCGCGGCAAACAGCCCCAAATAGTCAGTACGTAACTGGGGTCAGGGGAGTGAAGACTTTGAGTCAGTGCACGACAAGATAGGAATTCAGCTCTCTCACAGGAAGGCTCCTACCACAAAACTGACTGGGCAGTACAGCTATGGAATAGCTGGAGTTATAGAGGGAACTACGCTTCAGGCTGGTTGTACTCATCGTTGTGAAAGTAAAGGAGGCCCCTAACTTGTCCAGCTGCTATCTCAAAATACATTCTCCTTGGATCAGCCTCCCTGGGACCTGCCTGAACATCTTACAAGTAAAGGTATGGAAAGACGCTGACCGTGTGAGACTGTGTTATTTATCTGCACCCGACTTCACTAACTTCATAGACTTTGAGGGACCAGTCCCACCTGTAGGGGACCCGACATCTAGCTGCCTCACCATCCCCTCAGAGATCTACAGCAGCGCTGGTATAAATTACCAGAAGACTACAGGTGGCGTCACGAACTGTATATAAATCTATCCCCTGTAAATATTACCCCCCAACATACGCCAGACCGCCAGGGCCACAGACCGAGCCACCGCTACCTGTGACAATCCCCATAGACTTCCATGGGCTCGGCTCTGAGTACCCCATTGCCCTGGTAACCCACAATTGTGGTGGCGGGTCGATACAAATATGTCACAAAAAAAGTTAATCAATAACATTTCCCACATGTCTACTTTACATCAGCTCAATTTTGGAACCAAAATTTTTTTTTCTTAGGAAGTTATAAGTGTTAAAAGTTGACCAGCGATTTCTCATTTTTCCAACAAAATTTACAAAACAATTTTTTTTAGGGACCACCTCACATTTGAAGTCACTTTGAGGTGTCAATATGACAGAAAATACCCAAAAGTGACACCATTCTAAAAACTGCACCCCTCAAGGTGTTCAAAATCACATTCAAGAAGTTTATTAACCCTTTAGGTTCTTCACAAGAATTGAAGCAATGTGGAAGGAAAAAATTAACATTTAACTTTTTTTCCCCAAAATTTTTCGTTCGACAATTTTTTTTATTTTGTCAAGGGTATCAGGAGAAAAATAAACCACAATATTTGTTGTACAATTTCTCCTGAGTACACCGATACCCCATGTGTGGAGGAAGACCAATCTTTAGGCGCACGGCAGTGCTCAGAAGGGAAGGAGCATCATTTGAGATTTTGAATGTCAAATTGGCTGGAATCGAGAGCAGACACCATGTCGCGATTGGAGAGCCCCTGATGTACCTAAACAGTGGAAACCCCCCATAAGTGTCCCCATTTTGGAAACTAGATCCCCCAAGGAACTTATCTAAATGTGTGGTGAGCACTTTGAACCCCCAAGGGCTTCACAGAAGGTTATAACATAGAGCCGTAAAATTAAAAAATCATATTTTTTCCACAAAAATGATCTTTTCACCCCCAATTTTTATTTTCCAAAGGGTAACAGGACCCCAAAAGTTATTGTGCAATTTGTCCTGAGTACGCTGATACCCCATATGTGGGGGTAAACCATTATTTGGGCGCATGTCAGAGCTCAGAAGGGAAGCAGCGCCATTTGACTTTTTTGGCTGGAATTGAGATTGGACGCCATGTCGCATTTGGAAAGCCCCTGATGTGCCTAAACAGTGGAAACCCCCAACAAGTGACCCCATTTTGGAAACTAGACCCCCCAAGGAACTTATCTAGATGTGTGGTGAACACTTTGAATCCCCAAGGGCTTCACAGAAGGTTACAACGTAGAGCCGTAAAATTAAAAAATCATATTTTTTCCACAAAAATGATCTTTTCACCCCAATTTTTATTTTTATAAGGATAAAAAGTCCCCAAAATGTATTGTGCAATTTGTCCTGATTACGCTGATACCCCATATGTGAGGGTAAACCACTATTTGGGCGCACGGCAGGGCCCCATATGCTGCCCATGAATTATGCCCCACAAGATGCTCCATAGATTGTGCCCCATATGCTGCCCCATGTATTATGCCCCATATGCTGCCCCATGTATTATGCCCCACAAGATGCTCCATAGATTATGCCCCCATATGATAGTATAGGTCCCTTATGCTGCCGTTGCAAATGAAAAAAAAAAATGACATACTCACCTCTCATCGCTGTGGGCTAGGTGCCAGTGTCCTGAGCAGGTGGGGACACCGGCGCACTATGGGGGACAGGTCCCGGTATAACCGCTGCTTCAGGCCCCGGCACCTGCAATATTCACCTGTCCCCGATCCACCGTTGTGCGCAGCTGTCTTCCTGGTCCTCCGGCAGTGAATGCGCAGGCAGAGGGCGCGACGCGCACTAACCAAGTCATCGCGCCCTCTGACCTGAACATTCTCAGCCAGAGGACGTGAGGACACCGCGGCGCGCAGCGGTGGAACTGAGACAGGTAAATATCGCTTATACTCACCCCCTCCTGGAGCGTCTTTGCAGCCCCTGCTCTTCTCCCACGGTCTTCGGAAGCTATGCCTAACTTCAGCGGTCACGTGGTACCTCTCATTAAAGTCATGAATATGTGCATATTCATGACTTTAATGAGCGGTACCACCCGACCGCTGAACACAGGCGCCGGAGACCGTGGGAGAAGAGCAGGGGCTGCAGAGACTGCGCCAGGAGGGGTGAGTATATAGGACAGCTGAGCTCCCCCGCCGACCCCCTGGTATATGACTCGAGTATAAGCCGAGAGGGGCACTTTCAGCCCTAAAAAATAGGCTGAAAATCTCGGCTTATACTCGAGTATATACGGTATATACTTAACAAAAAAGTGTGAAACAACTGAAAATATGTCTTATATTCTAGGCTCTTCAAAGTAGCCACCTTTTGCTTTGATGACTGCTTTACACACTCTTGGCATTCTCTTGATGAGCTTCCAGAGGTAGTCACCGGAAATGGTTTTCACTTCGCAGGTGTGCACTGTCAGGTTTAATAAGTGGGATTTCTGGCCTTATAAATGGGGTTGGGACCATCAGTTGTGTTCTGCAGAAGTCTGGTGGATACACAGCTGATAGTCCTACTGAATAGACTGTTAGAATTTGTATTATGGCAAGAAAAAAGCAGCTACGGTAAGTAAAGAAAAACGAGTGGCCATCATTACTTTAAGAAATGAAGGTCAGTCGGTCCGAAAAATTGGGAAAACTTTGAAAGTGTCCCCAAGTGCAGTTGCAAAAAACCATCAAGCGCTACAAAGAAACTGGCTCACATGAGGACTGCCCCAGGAAAGGAAGACCAAGAGTCACCTCTGCTTCTGAGGATAAGTTTATCCGAGTCACCAGCCTCAGAAATCGCAGGTTTACAGCAGCTCAGATTAGAGACCAGGTCAATGCCACACAGAGTTCTAGCAGCAGACACATCTCTACAACAACTGTTAAGAGTAGACTGTGTGCAGCAGGCCTTCATGGTAAAATGGCTGCTAGGAAACCACTGCTAAGGACAGGCAACAAGCAGAAGAGACTTGTTTGGGCTAAAGAACACAAGGAATGGACATTAGACCAGTGGAAATCTGTGCTTTGGTCTGATGAGTCCAAATTTGAGATCTTTGGTTCCAACCACCGTGTCTTTGTGCGACGCAGAAAAGGTGAACGGATGGACTCTATATGTCTGGTTCCCACCGTGAAGCATGGAGGAGGTGGTGTGATGGTGTGGGGGTGCTTTTCTGGTTGACACTGTTGGTGAATTATTAAAAATTGAAGGCATACTGAACCAGCATGGCTACCACAGCATCTTGCAGGGCATGCTATTCCATCCGGTTTGCGTTTAGTTGGACCATCATTTATTTTTCAACAGGACAATGACCCAAAACACACCTCCAGGCTGTGTAAGGGCTATTTGACCATGAAGGAGAGTGATGGGGTGCTACGCCAGATGACCTGGCCTCCACAGTCACCAGACCTGAACCCAATCGAGATGGTTTGGGGTGAGCTGGACCGCAGAGTGAAGGCAAAAGGGCCAACAAGTGCTAAGCATCTCTGGGAACTCCTTCAAGATTGTTGGAAGACCATTTCCGGTGACTACCTCTTGAAGCTCATCAAGTGAATGCCAAGAGTGTGCAAAGCAGTCATCAAAGAAAAAGGTGGCTACTTTGAAGAACCTAGAATATAAGACATAATTTCAGTTGTTACACACTTTTTGTTAAGTATATAATTCCACATGTGTTAATTCATCGTTTTGATGCCTTCAGTGTGAATGTACAATTTTCATAGTCATGAAAATACAGAAAAATCTTTAAATGAGAAGGTGTTTCCAAACTTTTGTCTGTACTGTATGTGCTCTGGCGTCTCATGTATTGTTTGTGTCCCCAGCGTCTCCTGTGATGTGTTTGTCCCAGTGTCTCCTGTGATGAATGTGCCTCCAGCGTTCGTGTGATGTATATGCCCTTTCATCTCCTGTAATGTATTTGGCCCCAGCGTTTCCTGTGATGTATATGCCCTGGCATCTCCTGTGATATATGTGCCCCAGTGACTCTTGTGATGCATTTGCCCTGGCATCTCCTGTGATGCATCCCTATTGTCTCCTGCGATGTATATGTCCCTTGCCTCTCCTCTGATGTACTGTACAGGGGCGGAACTATAGTGGAAGCAGGGAAGCAGCTGCCACAGGGCCCGGGCTAGAGGGGGCCCGTCCCTGCTGCAGCTGCCCTGTGATTTAGGAGCAAAAACGGGGGCCCGAGCACGCTGGCAAATGGATCCTGCGCTCGGGCCCCCTCCCAACATTTTGTTCAGGCTTCTGACTCTGAACGCTGATGCATAACAACACTGTGTTGTTTTAAAGAGACACTACAGTGTTGTAAATGCAGACAGCGAACAGAAATGAGCACTGTAGCTTTAAGCTGCGGCCCAGTGCATTATGGTCCGTCCGTCACAGCGTGTGTGCATGTGGGGGCGGACAGCAGACGGCCAGGCAGAGCCACATGAAGCAGCAGGCTGACTGGCAAAGCAGGTGGAAGCCCGGGCGAGCAGGGTGAGTACCGTGAGTCTCTCAACAGTGAGAAGAGGCTTGGCTGCTCAATGGTGACTGGGAGGGCAGGTGCAGGCAGGATCTAAATACAGGGGCCCACATATCAACAGGCCCCAGGCTGCAGTGCAGGGGGCCCACATTCAACACAGGGCCCAGGTAGCAAGGGCCCGCATTCCAACAGGGCCTCGGGCTCCTGGGCCCTGTTTGACGCAAGCCTCAAGTCACCACTAACCTCCCCCTGGGCCCTGTTGGGCACGGGACCTCAGTCACCAGTAGCCTCCCCCTGGCCCAGTAACAGCCTCATGGTTGCTACAAGTGACGAGTGACACCCTGATCTCTGCTACATGTGACAAGTAACAACCTCAGCTCTGCTACATGTAACAAGTAGCAACATCAGCTCTGCTACATGTGACAAGTAACAACCTCGGCTCTGCTACATGTGACAAGTAACCTCAGCTCTGCTACATGTAACAAGTAACAACCTCAGCTCTGCTACATGTGACAAGTAGCAACCTCGGCTCTGCTACATGTGACAAGTAGCAACCTCAGCTCTGCTACATGTGACAAGTAACAACCTCAACTCTGCTACTTGTGACAAGTAGCAACCTCAGCTCTGCTATTTGTGACAAGTAACAACCTCAGCTCTGCTTATGTGACAAGTAACAACCTCAGCTCTGCTCATGTGACAAGTAGCAACCTCAGCTCTGCTACATGTGACAAGTAACCTCAGCTCTTCTACATGTGACAAGTAGCAACCTCAGCTCTGCTACATGTGACAAGTAACAACCTCAGCTCTGCTACATTTGACAAGTAACAACCTCAGCTCTGCTACATTTGACAAGTAACAACCTCAGCTCTGCTACATGTGACTAGTAGCAACCTCAGCTCTGCTACATGTGACAAGTAGCAACCTCGGCTCTGCTACATGTGACAAGTAGCAACCTCAGCTCTGCTACTTGTGACAAGTAGCAACCTCAGCTCTGTTATTTGTGACAAGTAACAACCTCAGCTCTGCTCATGTGACAAGTAACAACCTCAGCTCTGCTACATTTGACAAGTAACAACCTCAGCTCTGCTACATTTGACAAGTAACAACCTCAGCTCTGCTACATGTGACAAGTAGCAACCTCGGCTCTGCTACATGTGACAAGTAACAACCTCAGCTCTGCTACATGTGACAAGTAGCAACCTCAGCTCTGCTCATGTGACAAGTAACAACCTCAGCTCTGCTCATGTGACAAGTAACAACCTCAGCTCTGCTCATGTGACAAGTAACAACCTCAGCTCTGCTCATGTGACAAGTAGCAACCTCAGCTCTGCTCATGTGACAAGTAGCAACCTCAGCTCTGCTCATGTGACAAGTAGCAACCTCAGCTCTGCTACATGTGACAAGTAACCTCAGCTCTGCTACATGTGACAAGTAGCAACCTCAGCTCTGCTACATGTGACAAGTAGCAACCTCGGCTCTGCTACATGTGACAAGTAGCAACCTCGGCTCTGCTCATGTGACTAGTAGCAACCTCAGCTCTGCTACATGTGACAAGTAGCAACCTCGGCTCTGCTACATGTGACAAGTAGCAACCTCAGCTCTGCTACTTGTGACAAGTAGCAACCTCAGCTCTGTTATTTGTGACAAGTAACAACCTCAGCTCTGCTCATGTGACAAGTAACAACCTCAGCTCTGCTCATGTGACAAGTAGCAACCTCGGCTCTGCTACATGTGACAAGTAGCAACCTCAGCTCTGCTACATGTGACAAGTAGCAACCTCGGCTCTGCTACATGTGACAAGTAGCAACCTCAGCTCTGCTACTTGTGACAAGTAGCAACCTCAGCTCTGCTATTTGTGACAAGTAACAACCTCAGCTCTGCTCATGTGACAAGTAACAACCTCAGCTCTGCTCATGTGACAAGTAGCAACCTCGGCTCTGCTACATGTGACAAGTAACCTCAGCTCTGCTACATGTGACAAGTAGCAACCTCAGCTCTGCTACATGTGACAAGTAACCTCAGCTCTGCTACATGTGACAAGTAACAACCTCAGCTCTGCTACATTTGACAAGTAACAACCTCAGCTCTGCTACATGTGACAAGTAGCAACCTCGGCTCTGCTACATGTGACAAGTAACAACCTCAGCTCTGCTACATGTGACAAGTAGCAACCTCAGCTCTGCTCATGTGACAAGTAACAACCTCAGCTCTGCTCATGTGACAAGTAACAAACTCAGCTCTGCTACATGTGACAAGTAGCAACCTCGGCTCTGCTACATGTGACAAGTAACAACCTCAGCTCTGCTACATGTGACAAGTAGCAACCTCGGCTCTGCTACATGTAACAACCTCAGCTCTGCTACATGTGACAAGTAGCAATCTCAGCTCTGCTCATGTGACAAGTAACAACCTCAGCTCTGCTCATGTGACAAGTAACAACCTCAGCTCTGCTACATGTGACAAGTAACAACCTCAGCTCTGCTACATGTGACAAGTAACAACCTCAGCTCTGCTACATGTGACAAGTAGCAACCTCAGCTCTGCTACATGCGAGGAGTGACAGCCTCATCTCTGCTACATGTGCGGAGCGACAGCCTCAGCTTTGCTATACAAGTAGCAGAGCTGAGGCTGTCACTCCTCACATGTTGCAGAGATGAGGCTGTCACTCCTTACATGTAGCAGAGCTGAGGCTGTCACTCCTCGAATGTAGCAGAGCTGAGGCTGTCCCTACTCACATGTAGCAGAGCTGAGGCTGTTCCTCCTCACATGTAGCAGAGCTGAGGCTGTCACTCCTCACATGTAGCAGAACTGAGTCTGTCACTCCTCACATGTAGCAGAGCTGAGGCTGTCACTCCTCACATGTAGCAGAGCTGAGGCTGTCACTCCTCACATGTGTAATTGGTGAGGGCGTGGTGCAGAAGTACGGTATACAGAACAATCTTAGATTATTCTGTATACCGGACTGTTGTTCTACTGAATAAATCATCCGTTTTGAAAGCAATTTGCAGGCTGGATTACAAATTTCTTCACATATTTACTCTGGAGAAAGCCTACCTTCGTCACTACCTCAGTTGCTTCCTGGGAGTTGGTTCTTTTCTGTTATTTCACTATCATTACTCCAAAAACCTCTAATTTTGGATAATAAAGGTATCTTTCTTAACACAACTTGGGTAGACCGGGATTGGCAACGCGCGCAAGGGGGGGGGCCCCATTGTGAAGTTTGCTGTGGGGCCCTGCCGTTCCTAGTTACGCCCCTGGTACTGTATGTACCCAGTGTGTCATGTGATGTGTGTGTCCCCAGTCCCTCCTATGATGTATATTCCCCTCGTGTCTCCTGTGATGTATATGCTCCAGCTTCTCCTGTGAAGCATGTGCTCCAGTGTATCCTATGTGATGTATATGATGTAGCTTGAGCAGTGATTTCCCGCTTTGAGGAATCATGCAATTTAATCTACATCTGTGTTTAGAACTTACTGCGAGTTCTTTTCAAAATAAATCAGAGTCGCCTGCGCTCCAGACCGAATGCAAACAGGAAAAGCAGTTGCAAGCAGCAACATCATCACAACCACCTATCATCATAGCCGCACCAGAGAGAAGCCGCTCCAGCCATCAAATCTTTGACCAAATACTGCAGAATACATTTCAGGTTGATCATTTTGTATGGCCCCAGAGTGATGGTACAAATATTGAAATGACCCCTGGTGGGAAAAAAGGTTCTCCACCCTTGGACTAAAATAAGAAACTACTACTGCTTACTTATTTCAACCTTTTGTCCTCCAATGCCACCTCCCCCACTGCTCCTCAGCGGGCTTTGTATAGAGGGCTTCAGCTGTAACTTCCCATCTATCACAAGTGGCTACAGTGGCCATGTGTTGTACAGTCATGGACAAAAGTTTTGAGAATGACACAAATATTAATTTTTACAAAGTCTACTGCTTCACTTTTTCTAATGGCAATTTGCATATACTCCAGAATGTTATAAAGAGTGATCAGCTTAACAGCAATTACTTGCAAAGTCAATATTTGGCTAGAAAATGAACTTTATCCCCCAAAACACATTTCAACATCATTGCAGCCCTGCCTTAAAAGGACCAGCTAACCTCTTTTCAGTGATTGCTCCATTAACACAGGTGTGGGTGTTGATGAGGACATGGCTGGAGATCAATCTGTCATGATTAATTAAGAATGACACCACTGGACACTTTAAAAGGAGGCTGGTGCTTGGCATCATTGTTTCTCTTCTGTTAACCATGGTTATCTCTAAAGAAACAATTGCTGTCATCATTGCAATGCACAAAAATGGCCTAACAGGGAAGAGTATCGCAGCTAGAAAGATTGCACCTCAGTCAACAATCTATCGCATCATCAAGAACTTCAAGGGGAGAGGTTCCATTGTTGCCAAAAAGGCTCCAGGGCGCCCAACAAAGACCAGCAAGTGCCAGGACCGTCTCTTAAAAGTGTTTCAGCTGCGGGATCGGGCTACCAGCAGTGCAGAGCTTGCTCAGGAATGGCAGCAGGCAGGTGTGAGTGCATCTGCACGCACTGTGAGGCGTAGACTATGGAGCAAGGCCTGGTCTCAAGGAGGGCAGCAAAGAAGCCACTTCTCTCCAGAAAAAACATCATGGACAGACTGATATTCTGCAAAAGGTACAGACAGTGGACTGCTGAGGACTGGGGTAAAGTTATTTTCTCTGATGAATCCCCTTTTCGATTGTTTGGGACATCAGGAAAACGCCTCATACGGAGAAGACAAGGTAAGCTCTACCACCAGTCTTGTCTCATGCCAACTGTTAAGCATCCTGAAACCATTCATGTGTGGGGTTGCTTCTCAGCCAAGGGAATCGGCTCTCTCACAGTCTTGCCTAAAAACACAGCCATGAATAAAGAATGGTACCAGAATGTCCTCCAAGAGCAACTTCTCCCAACCCTCCAAGAGCAGTTTGGCGATCAACAATGCCTTTTCCAGCATGATGGAGCACCTTGCCATAAAGCCAAAGGTGATAACTAAATGGCTCAGGGAACAAAACAGAGATTTTGGGTCCATGGCCTGGAAACTCCCCAGATCTTAATCCCATTGAGAACTTGTGGTCAATCATCAAGTGACGGGTGGACAAACAAAAACCTAAAAATTCTGACAAAATGAAAGCATTGATTGTGCAAGAATGGACTGCTATCAGTCAGGATTTGGTCCAGAAGTTGATTGAGAGCATGCCAGGGAGAATTGCAGAGGTCCTGAATAAGAAGGGTCAACACTGCAAATATTGACTTGTTGCATTAACTCATTCTAACTGTCAATATAAGCTTTTGTTACTCATATGTTTGCAATTATTATATTTCTGTCTGTGATAAAAACATCTGTCAAACACACATAAAAACCAGAGGGCAGCAGATCATGTGAAAATATAATATTTGTGTCATTCTCAAAACTTTTGTTCATGACTGTACATCGGACATCACCCATACAGCGGTCACTGCGTAGTGGCCATTCCCAGGTACTACAGCTCCACACCTATACATTCCAATAGGAGTCGCATACATGCTGTCAGCACACTTTGAGAGTCTAAACTGGGAGTCATCTTTTTCTCATTCATTAAAATCGTCTTTTCCAAAATATCAAATTAGGGTGAAGATGTGTCTAATATTAAAGTTAAGGAAATAACAGGAGAAGAAGAGAGTATGCGCTGCGGTTATCAGTGCAATGAAGAGATCAGCCCAGGTGAGTAATAGACACTAAATTTTCACTTTTCAGCAAACCACCTCTTCCAATAAGACTGGGCTCACATGAGCTATTATGTACCGCATGGCAAATACTATATTCCATACTCTACTACTGTATTGCAGTGCTATTGATCATACAATATTTACACGTAGATATTTTTTTTTATTCAAGCTCCCTGTAGCCTATTGACCTCTCTGAAATAACCCAGCTATGTCATCATAAAATCACTGGCTCATTTGTATTTATGATCATTTATTTATTAGGCTTTGTTTATATAATATTCCATGATTTTACTAACAGATTGCCTTTAACCTCTTCATCCACCTTCATGACCAGGCCAAATTTTACAATTCTGGCCACTGTCACTTTATGAGGTTATAACTCTGGAACACTTCAACAGATCCCACTGATTCTGAGATTGTTTTTTTCGTGACATATTGTACTTTATGGTAATGGTAACATTTCTTCAATACGACTTGCGTTTATTTGTGAAAAAAAATCAGAAATTTGGCAAAGATTTTGACAATTTTGCAATTTTCAAACTTTTAATATTTGTGCAGTTAGATCAGAGCGATGTGAGAAAATAGTTAATAAATAACATTTCCCACATGTCTACTTTACATCAGCACAATTTTTTAAACACAATTATAATTTTTCTATATTTCGGCAGAGTCATGTGAGGTCTTGTTTTTTGCGAGACAAGCTGACGTTTTTATTGGTACCATTTTATGGCACATGACGTTTTTTGATTGCTTTCTATTCCGATTTTTGGAGGCAGAATGAACAAAAACTAGCAAATCAGGAATTGTTTTTTGTTATTATTTTCTATGCCATTACATGTGTGATAAAATTGATACGGCAGCATTGTTCTTCGGGTCAGTACGATTACAGCGATACCACATTTAGTTTGTTTTTTTATATTTTGGCTTTTTTGTACGATAAAAACTATTTTTAGAAAAAGTAATTATTTTTGCATTGCTTTATTCTGAGAGCTATAACTTTTTTTATTTTTCTGCTGATGGAGCTGTATGGTGGCTTGTTTTTTGCTGGACAAGATGACGTTTTCAGCTATACAATTTTTGTTTACATTTGTCTTTTTTAATCTTGTTTTATTCCTCTTTTTGTTCAGCGGTATGATGATAAAGAATCGTTTTTTGCCTCGTTATTGATTAATTTTTATACGGTGTTCACTGAAGGGGTTAACTAGTGGGACAGTTTTACAGGTCTGGTCGTTCCGGACTTGGCGATACCAAATATGTGTATTATTTTTTTTTTCATACAATAACTCATTTATTTGAACAATATATTTTTACTTTTTTTTTAATTATTTTGTGTTTTTTATTAACACATTTTTACATTTTTTTTAACTTGTTTACTTAGTCTTAAACTTTCACTTTTTTAACTCTGATTGCTTTTGATCGCTTATAAAGCATAGTAATGCACGAGCATTACGATGCTTTGTAAACTTCAGTGCCGTACTGACACACAAGCTTGATACACCATGCTCTGAGCATGTCGTCATGACAACGATCGGCCCCTGGCAATGACGCCGTGGGGGCGCCGATCGGAGGGCAGAGGGGACTCCCTTGTTCTGCTTGTCTTCTAAATGCTGAAATCAATATCGATCACAGGATGTAGCGGGTTAAACTGCTGGGAGCGCTACAGACAACATCCGGGGGCAATCGCCATGATGTGTATATACAGTTGTGTAAAAAAGTGTTTGCCCCCTTCCTGATTTTCCTATTCTTTTGCGTGTTTGTCAAACTTAAATGTTTTAGATCACCAAGCAAATTTAAATATTAGACAAAGATAACACAAAATGCTGTTTATAAATGAAGGCTGTATTACTATGGGAAAAATAAATCCAAACCTACAGGGACCTGTGTGAAAAAATGATTGCTCAACTACCCCCCCCATTTAAAAATAAATTAGCTGTGGTTTATCACATCTTTGGGAAGCAGAGTTCAAATTCCCTAGCCACACCAAGGCCAGATTACTGCCACACCTGTTCTCAATCAAGGAATCACTTAAATTGGACCTGCCTCACAAAGTGAAGTAGACCAAAAGACCCTCAAAAGCTATACATCATGCCGTGAACTAATGAAATTCTGGAACAAATGAGAAACAAAGTAATTGAGATCTATTCTAAAGCTCTGGGACTCGAGCAAACCACAGCGAGAGTCATTATCCACAAATGTCAAAAACATGGAACAGTAGTGAACCTTCCCAGGAGTGGCCGGCCAAACAAAATTACCCCAAAAGCGCAGCGATGACTCATCCAAGTGGTCACAAAAGACCCCACAGCAATTTCCAAAGACTCATGATTCCAGCATAAGAAAGAGACTGTGCAAAAATGACCTGCATGGCAGAGTTCCAAGACGAAAAGCTTGTGTCAGTTTTGCCAGAAAACACCTTGATGATCCCCAAGACTTTTGAGAGAATACTCTGCGAACTGACAAGACAAAAGTTGAACAATTTTGTATGTCCCATTACATCTGGCATAGAAGTAACACAGCATTTCTGAAAAGGAACATCATACCAACAGTAAAATATGGTGGTGGTAGTGTGATGGTCTGAGGCTGTTTTCTTCAGGACCTGGAAGACATACTGTGGTAAATGGAACCTTGAATTCTGCTGTCTACCAAAAAATCCTGAAGTAGAATGTCCGTCCTTTAGTTTGTGACCTCAAGTTGAAGCACACTTGAGTTGTGCAGCAAGACAATTATCTAAAACACACCAGCAAGTCCACCTCTGAATGGCTTAAGAAAAACAAAACTAAGTGTGATGAACGGGCACGCGGTCCGCCACACGGTAGCCCGGGGTATCACGGCTTGTGATCCCTCCGTGCTGCAAATGTGACGAAAACGCGCACACACACGACGGCTGCTGCCGTCCGACCCAGTAAACTGCAGGGATTTATAATTATCCCACTTCCACTTAGGAACTTGCAGCTCTCTGGCGCCCCCCTTACCCTCAGGTCAGTCAGGGAACTGCACCTAGGATAATTGGTCGCCAGACGGGTCACTTGGATGTGTGCTGGCTATTGGGCACGCTGCAGTGAGGGAATTATAATTACTCCTGGCTGCAGCCAGGCAGTACCCTTATAAACCCCGCTCCGTCACTGCTAGCGTCACCCAATAGATTAACACTTTACACCCCTTCCTTTTAGCTGCCACCAGCTACGGCTTTTGATGAACAATTTATCAAGAGGGTCCGTAGCAACCCCAAAACAGTAGCGTAGTGCTTCAGGCACGTGCAAATTCGTTTATAGAGCAGGAGAAACAAACTAATAAATTTATAGGTTTATTCCTTAAAAACCAGGCAGTGCTTATATAATATAAAAAGATGTAACAAACTGAGACAATATCGTTATATACAGATGCAGTTATAAAATAAAATGGGATTAAGAATGAAAGATAACTCACATGGTTGTTAGATCATTACAGGCAAGCCAGGCTGGGGGAAGGAGCCACACGTCATAGTTCATTGGTAGATCTCTTACTCAGGACATCCCAGCAGAAAAGTGCCTAAGGAACTTCACTGCAAGACTTATGCATGTCAGCTTCTGACCTCACAAAAAGGGCTGGTCCTCTGGCCACCTCCCCTGGCTGCAAGCTATGGTTTGAGCTCTGCAATATCATAAGGTTCATAACTCGTCCTGTGAACCTAGCAGAATAATGGCAGACCTATCAATGATCTCACTCCCAAATGACGGTTCCAATGAGCCCCACACTTGGGTGGGCTAGTACATGGGGCACCCGAGAATTCCATTTCTCGGGTTCTGTTGGAGTTACGGGTTTACCAGTACCACGGGAACGATGCCCGTCGGCGCATGGTTCAACACAGTAACTTTCGTGTTTCTAGCGAATGCTCCCACCGTGTTATTAACCAAAAAAGAATGAATTCTCCAAAATGGCTGCTATAGGAAGAAAGCACGTGTGCAGACAATGCAGGACCCCTGCGGTGAAGCGGGAAAACTTCCAGCACTGGCAGCTCACATTAAACTGCCTGAGTGCAGGCTGGGGTTGGTGAGAAGTACGAGAGCTGCAGAGAGAAGGAGGGGGGCTTTGCTTGGTGGGCTTTCAGCAGTACAAAAAAAAAAGATGAGGACAGCAATTCCAGCACAGCACTCATCACACTAAGATTTTGGAGTGGCGTAAGAAAAGTCCTGACCTTAATCTGATTGAGATGCTGTGGCATTACCTTAAAAAGGTGGTTCATGCTCGGAAACCCTCTAATGTGGCTTAATTGCAACAATTCTGCAAAGATGAGTGGGCCAAAATTTCTCCAGAGCATTTTAAAAGACTCATTGCCAGTTATCACAAATTTTTCATAGCAGTTGTTGCTGATAAGGGTGGCCCAACCAGTTATTAGGTTTAGGGGACAATCACTTTTTCACACAGGGCCCTGTAGGTTTGGATTTCTTTTTCCCTTAATAATAGAGACCTTATTTTAACCCCTTAGGGACCGCCGATACCCATTAAAATGGCGGTTGCTAAGGGTACTTATTCCCTCATTGCCGTTTTAAAACGGTGATCGTGAATAAGGCTGTAGCGTCCCCCAGAGTCGAAAAATCTCTGGGGTTTCGGCTACTGGGGATAGCTGAGACCCCGGAGAACATGATCAGGATCACATTTCCGGTGTACGATCACTTGATTGCCGTTATTCAGTGGCTAAGGCCTCTCTCACACTTCAGTCGTGCGACGTCAGTTGAAATCCGTCAAAGTGTGAAACAAGCAGATCCGCCATAAAACGGGACAAACGGATGCAAAATGGATCCGTTTTCAGACGGATCTGTCATGAAGTTTTTAACCCGGAAAATGCATGAGAGGGAGAGAGACCGGACAGTGTCGTTAGCATTTTGTATAGTTTTCTATGGATCCGCCAACCATAGGCGCCCATTATACAAAATGGCGGACGTGACGGATCCGCCATAGTCCTCCATTTTGGCGGACACAAAAAACGTTGCATTGGATTTTTTCCAAAAAAGGCGGATGCCAAAAAACGGACCTAACGGACGCGACCATCCGTCAAAATCCGCCACTAATGCAAGTCAATGGGAAAAAAGCGGATCCGCCCCAAAAAAATGGTGGATCCGCTTTTTTCACACTTTGGCGGATTTTGACTGTCGTCGCACGACTGAAGTGTGAAAGAGGCCTAACAGCGATTACAGAAAAAAAAGTGCCTGCTGTTTCAATGATTTTTCTCTCTTCTGACATGATATGATATACATGTCAGAGGATAGAGAAATCATGCCCCACGAAGCCCCTGCTCTGTCCCCCGGCCCCATCTTCTGGGAAAAAAATGGTGGGTGCATGCGTAGTGCGCCTGCCGAGATCTGCCGGCCGGCACCCGGAAACAATAGGAAATTTTTCCCATTGGTTCGTTTTGATCACTGTGATAGACTCTATCACAGTGATCAAAATAAAAAATAGTAAATCAAACCCCACTTTGTCACCTTCTTAGTTAGATAAAAATGATAATCTATAAATATACATACAGTACAGACCAAAAGTTTGGACACACCTTCTCATTCAAAGATTTTTCTGTATTTTCATGACTATGAAAATTGTGGAATCACACTGAAGGCATCAAAACTATGAAGCAACACATGTGGAATTATACATTACACTTTACAAAAAAGTGTGAAACAACTGAAAATATGTCTTATATTCTAGGTTCTTCAAAGTAGCCACCTTTTGCTTTGATTACTGCTTTGCATGCAGAAAAGGTGAACGGCTGGACTCTACATGCCTGGTTCCCTCCGTGAAGCATGGAGGAGGTGTTGTGATGGTGTGGGGGTGCTTTGCTGGTGACACTGTTGGGGATTATTTAAAATTGAAGCGGTGAGCGATCCAGCTCACCCCAAACCATCTCGATTAGCTTCAGGTCTGGTGACTGTGGAGGCCAGGTCATTTGGCGTAGCACCCCAACACTCTCCTTCTTGGTCAAATAGCCCTTACACAGCCTGGGGGTGTGTTTGGGGTCATTGTCCTGTTGAAAAATAAATGATGGTCCAACTAAACGCAAACCGGATAGAATAGCATGTCGCTACAAGATGCTGTGGTAGCCATGCTGGTTCAGTATGCCTTCAATTTTGAATAAATCCCCAACAGTGTCACCAGCAAAGCACCCCCACACCATCACACCACCTCCTCCATGCTTCATGGTGGGAACCAGGCATGTAGAGTCCATCCATTCTCCTTTTCTGCGTGCAAAGCAGTAATCAAAGCAAAAGGTGGCTACTTTGAAGAACTTAGAATATAAGACATATTTTCAGTGGTTTTACACTTTTTTGTAAAGTGTAATGTATAATTCCACATGTGTTACTTCATAGTTTTGACGCCTTCAGTGTGATTCTACAATTTTCATAGTCATGAAAATACAGAAAAATCGTTGAATGAGAAGGTGTGTCCAAACTTTTGGTCTGTACTGTCTATACGTATATGTCTGTGTATATATATGTGTGTGTATATATATATATATATATATATGTGTGTGTGTGTATATATGTGTATATATATATGTGTATTGTAAGCTTTTCAGGGGATATAGCTCTGGGATCGCCGTCCTGGTAGACGGAGTGGCACGGAAACAGTTCATTCACAGACAGCAGTTCTGGTAAAAACTGGCCGCAACCAGTTTTATTAAAGTCCACAGCAAACAGAACATAAGCAAAACCAAATCATAAACATAAGCCCTGGGCTTGTCCAGCCACTTACTACACTTAGATAGATTTCCCTCTCTATCCGGGACCAGACTCTAACAGCCTGTCCCCAAAACAACACATATGTTCAGCATTTACCAGCATGGAGTTTCACAGAGTCTCCTCCTTGTGTCTGAAGGCATGTCCAACGTCCAGACTTGAGAGAGCTCCCCTCCTATTCAGCAGCTATCCGCATGGATTCTCACAGAGACTACTCCTGTGTCCGGGGTACATCGAGCACCCAGATTGAGACAGCTCATACTCCTGGAGACTCCTTCTTGTGCCTGGACTCCTTGTCCAGACTAAGCGAGCTCTCTGTCTGTGTTCGCAGACACCTACTTCTGGTCTCCTAATTAACAGCTGAGTGGTTTCAGGCCTGAGCTGCAAGTGTGTACTGAATGTAAGGTGTAGTGACCTTTCTCTACCACTAGGTTTACAAAGCCATACATTTCCCTTATACCAGTCAGCAAAGTATCTAGGTGAAATGTACACCCCATTCAACACACATACTCTCACTGTCTCACAGTATATATACACATATATATAATGTGTATATATGTGTGGGTGGATATATATATATATATATATATATATATATATAAAATTCATTTTCCATTCTTTGTAGTTGGGGTTAGGGCTGTGTTAGGGTCAGGGTTGGCGATGTGTTAGTGTTGGGTTTGAGGTTAGAATTGGTTTTTTTTTTAAAAGTAAAACAAAAACACGGCTATTACTTACCTGTTAATGTGATTTTTCATGATCCATGAGGACACCACAAGAGAGGGGATCCACCTTTCAAGGACAGGAAGCCTTCAAGATAAAAAGGACGGCTCCTCTCTCCGCATCAGTTGTTTTACAGAGCATTAGAGGAACTCCGCAGATTAGTGTACATACAAATAATACATCCATCAATTTTTTACAATTCTAACTACTAACACCCAAGGGACTGCCTAATCATAGTAATGCACCGAATTAATAACGTGATCAATAGGGAGGGAATATAAGGGTGCCATCATTAATCATGAAAAAACACATTACCAGGTAAGTAATACCCGTGTTTTTCCATCACCCATGACGACACCACAAGAGAATTACAGAGATTTGTAGTCCCTTAGGGAGGGATCACCGCCTGTAACACCCTTCTCCCTAATGTGAGGTCAGAGGAAGCAGACAGGTCTAGCCTATAATGTCTGAAGATGGTAGACGGAGAGGACCAAGTCACCGCCTTTCAGATCTGGTCGATGGATGCATTTGCTCTCTCCGCCCAGGATGTCGCCATAGCTCTCGTGGAGTGGGCCTTCAGACCTTCAGGAACAGTTGTGCCTGCACTACTATACGCTAGCTTAACCCCTTACTGCCATCCGACGTACTATCCCGTCCATGGTACCTGGACCCTTATGACCATGGACGGGATAGTACGTCCCAGCGATCGGACGCGCTCCCGGGGGGAGCGCAGCCGATCGCGGCCGGGTGTCAGCTGATTATCACAGCTGACACCCGGCACTATGTGTCAGGAGCAGTCACGGACCGCTCCCGGCACATTAACCCCTGGCACACCGCGATCAAACATGATCGCGGTGTACCGGGGGCACAGGGGAGGATCGCGCAGGGAGGGGGCTCCCCGCGCGCTCCCCTGAGACCCTCAGAGCAGCGCGATGTGTCGCGCTGTTCCGAGGGTCCTTCCTCCCTGCAGGACCCCGGATCCAAGATGGTGCCGGGGTCCACCCGAGTCCTGCAGGGAGGCGGCTTCCTCAGTGCCTGCTAAGAGCAGGCACTGAGAAGCCTGCAGCGATGCCAGAGCGATCGCTGGTGTGACAGAGTGCTGTGCACACTGTCACACCAGCGATCTGACATTTTACAGTGATGTCCCACCCTGGGACAAAGTAAAAAAGTTAAAAAAATAAAAATAAAAATTGTTTAAAAAAATCATAAAAAAAAAATATATTCCCCAATAAATTCATTTTTTCCTGTAAATAAAAAAAACAAAACAATAAAAGTACACATATTTGGTATCGCCGCGTCCGTAACAACCCCCCCTATAAAACTTTCCCTCTAGTTAACCCCTTTAGTGAACCTCTTAAAAAAAAAAAAAAAAACAAAGCAAAAAAGAAATGCTTTATCATCATACCGCTGAACAAAAAGTGGAATAACACGCGATCAAAAAGATGGATATAAATAAACATGGTACCGCTGAAAACGTCATCTTGTCCCGCAAAAAACGAGCTGCGATACAGCATCATCAACGAAAAAATAAAAAAGTTATAGCTCGCAGAATAAAGCAATGCAAAAATAATAATTTTTTATATAAAATTGTTTTTATTCTATAAAAGCGCCAAAACATAAAAAAATGATATAAATGAGGTATCGCCATAATCGTACTGACCCGAAGAATAAAACTGCTTTATCAATTTTACCACACGCGGAACGGTACAAACGCCTCCCCCAAAAGAAATTCATGAATTGCTGATTTTTGTTCATTCTAACCTCCCAAAAATCGAAATAAAAAGCGATCAAAAACGTCACATGCTCAAAAATAGTACCAATAAAAACGTCACCTCATCCCGCAAAAAATAAGACCTCACATGACTCTGTGGGCCAAAATATACAAAAATTATAGCTTCAAAATGTGGTGATGCAAAAACTATTTTTTGCAATAAAAAGCGTATTTTAGCGTGACAGCTGCCAATCATAAAAACCCGCTATAAATAGTAAATCAAACCCCCTTTATCACCCCCTTAGTTAGGGAAAAATAATAAAATTAAAATAAAGTATTTATTTCCATTTTCCCATTAGGGTTAGGGTTGCGGCTAAAGTTAGGCCGGCGTCACACACAACGACAAAAAATCGGTCCGTTTTAGACGGTCGATTGTCGGATCAAAATGCAAACATCACACATCCTTCTGGCATCCGATTTTCCTTCAAAGATGCGATTTAGTCGCATGTGTGTGTACCTTGTAACATCCGATTTTCATCCGACTTGCGAGATTTTCTCGCAGGCTTGCAAAACTGACATATAATGGATCCAAAAGAATAGTATTTCAATCACAAAAAAAAGAATAGATATATACACATAGAACACATATATATATATATATATATATATATATACATGTCATTGTGACATGTATATATACATATATTTATAGTTCCTAGACTTCTACATACTGTTATAGCCGCTAATTCAATTGCCGGCTTTTAGTGAAATCACAGAAGCCGACATGAAATGATACATTGTTTTCACACAGTTAACCATGTCATTTCCTGTATTTTGATATTTGTTTAGAACTTACAATTACATGAGTGTATTTGTGCAAAATTTCAGACATGTAGGGGTTAATTAAAGGTGTAATTTCGTTGAAAAAAAATGCGTGGGCTCCCGCTGTATTTTCTCCACCAGACAGACAAGCAAAGCGAGTGGGGGCAGATAATAACAGCCTAGGAGGGTACATTTTTTGTGCCCCCCCGGCTACTAACATCTGCCCCCAGACACCCCAGAAAGGGCAAATCTATAATTAGATTCGCCCTTTCTGGCACTTTGCCCGTCTATTCCCATTGCCCTGTAGCGGTGGCGAATGGGTTAATAATCTCACCTTAATGTCACCTTAGTATTGAAAGGTGACCTTAAGGCAGGTTAATAATTGAGAGCTGTCAATTAGACAACTATCAATTATTAATCCTATTGTATGATAGAAAAATCAAACACACACACTTTAATAAAAAAGAAGTTTAATGAAATAATCACACAGTTTTTGACACTATTTTATTTTCCTGCTAAAACCATTTCCTGTAATAAAAATAAAATAAAAAAGCAAAATGATTCTTACCAATCCGAAGTACAGTCAGGTCCCACGCTGTAATCCATCAGAAAGGGTTAAGAGGTTACAGTTAGCAGGGAGATAATTCTGTCTCCTAGCTGTAACCCCATGAATGAATAAGTTCCTCTCCCAGCGAAAGGAGAGGAATAGATTCATGAATGGAGCTTAATTGATTTATTGGCAATTTAACTTTAGTGACCTGACCTAAAGGGAAAGTGGACACAATCAATTAAGCTTCATTCATTAAACACATCCTCTCCTGTCGCCAGGAGAGGAACTTATTCATTCAGGAGCTTTGAGCTGAGCATGCAGGATTACTTGCACTGCTTGGCTCAAAGCTAGTTAACCCTTTGTGAAGGATTACAGCGTGGGACGTGACAGATCGGCGGAATAGGTAAGAATAATGTTGTTTTATTTTTTTTTCTTTATTTTAGGAGATCAATGGCTTCGCACGGATTAAGTGTAAAATAAAATATGGTTAAAAAAATGTGTTTTTATTTCATTAAAATTATTTATTCTTAAAGTGTGTGTGTGTTTTTTTATTTACTTCAACAGGATTAATAATTGATAGTTGTCTAATTGACAGCTCTCAATTATTAACCTGCCTTAAGGTCACCTTTCAATACTAAGGTGACATTAAGGTGAGATTATTAACCCATTCGTCACCGCTACAGGGCAATGGGAATAGACGGGCAAAGTGCCAGAAAGGGCGAATCTAATTATAGATTTGCCCTTTCTGGGGTGTCTGGGGGCAGATGTTAGTAGCCAGGGGGGGCACAAAAAAAAAGTACCCTCCCTAGGCTATTATTATCTGCCCCCACTCGCTTGCTTTGTCTGTCTGGTGGAGAAAATACAGCGGGAGCCCACGCATTTTTTTGTCAACGAATTTACACCTTTAATTAACCCCTACATGTCTGAAATTTAGCACAAATACACTCATGTAATTGTAAGTTCTAAACAAATATCAAAATACAGGAAATGACATGGTTAACTGTGTGGAAACAATGTATCATTTCATGTCGGCTTCTGTGATTTCACAGAAGCCGGCAATTGAATTTGCGGCTATTACAGTATGTAGAAGTCTAGGAAATATAAATATATATATATATAGATGTCACAATTACATATTATATATATATTATATATATATGTATTCTATGTGTGTATATCTATTCTTTCTAGTCTTTATTAAAGCTGTCAGTGTGATTTTACAGTATAGCCGGGGATGAATTGCCGGCTTTTCTAAAGGACACCGATGCGATTTCATCGCAAGTCACACATGCAGTCCGTTTGTAATCAGATTTTTCATCGCTCCCATAGACTTGCATTGGCGATAGTCGACCCACAATCAGTGACAATCGCAGCATGCTGCGATTGCACACGGACGTTTAAAACGGACCACAAAAAATCTGATACTGGGAGCTGCTCCATAGATTAACATAGGGCAGACTGCAATACGATTTTTCATCGCATTGCAGTCGTCCGATTCTGTCGCCAGTGTGACGCCGGCATTAGGGTAAGGGTTGGCGCTAAAGTTAGGATTAGGGTTAGGGTTGGGATTATGGTTATGGGTGTGTTAGGGTTAAGTTTGTGGTTAGGGTTGGGACTAGGGTTAGGGGTGTGTTGGGGTTAGGGTTGGAGTTAGAATTGGAGGGTTTCCGCTGTTTAGGCACATCAGGGGCTCTCCAAATGTGACATGGCGTCTGATCTCAATTCCTGCCAATTCTGCATTGAAAAAGTCAAACGGTGCTCCTTCACTTCTGAGCTCTGCCATGCGCCCAAACAGTAGTTTACCCCCACATATGGGGTATCAGTGTACTCTGGACCCAAGAGTTATTGTGCAATTTGTCCTATTTCTTCTGTTACCCTTGGGAAAATAAAAAACTGGGGGTAAAAACATCATTTTTTTAAAAAAAAATGATTTTTTTGTTTTTACGACTGTACGTTATAAACTTCTGTGAAGCACTTGGGGCATCATAGCGCTCAGCACACATCTAGATAAGTTACTTGTGGGGTCTATTTTCCAAAATGGGGTCACTTGTGGGGGGTTTCCACTGTTTAGGCGCATCAGGGGCTCTCCAAATGCGACATGACGCCCCCAGACCATTCCATCAAAGTCTGCAATCCAAAACGTCACTACTTCCCTTCCGAGCCACAACGTGTACCCATACAGTAGTTTTCTCCCACAGATTGGGTATCAGCGTACTTATGACAAATTGGACAACAACTTTTGGGGTCTAATTTCTCCTGTTACCCTTGTGAAAATAAAATATTGGGGGCGAAAAAAATCATTTTTGTAAAAAAAAAAGGATTTTTTATTTTTACGGCTGTACGTTATAAACTTCTGTGAAGCACTTCGGGGTTCAAAGTGCTCACCACACATCTAGATAAGTTCCTTGTGGGGTCTATTTTCCAAAATGGGGTCACTTGTGGGGGGTTTCCACTGTTTAGGTGCATCAGGGGCTCTCCAAATGCGACATGATGCCCCCAGACCATTCCATCAAAGTCTGCAATCCAAAACGTCACTACTTCCCTTCCGAGCACCGACGTGTGCCCATACAGTAGTTTTCACCCACATATTGGGTATCAGCGTACTCAGGACAAATTGGACAACAACTTTTGGGGTCCAATTTCTCCTGTTACCCTTGTGAAAATAAAATATTGGGGGCGAAAAAATCATTTTTGTAAAAAAAAGAAGATTTTTTATTTTTACGGCTGTACGTTATAAACTTCTGTGAAGCACTTTGGGGTTCAAAGTGCTCACCACACATCTAGATAAGTTCCTTGTGGGGTCTATTTTCCAAAATGGGGTCACTTGTGGGGGGTTTCCACTGTTTAGGCGCATCAGGGACTCTCCAAATGCGACATGACGCCCCCAGACCATTCCATCAAAGTCTGCAATCCAAAACGTCACTACTTCCCTTCCGAACCCCGATGTGTGCCCATACAGTAGTTTTCTCCCACATATTGGGTATCAGCGTACTCAGGACAAATTGGACAACAACTTTTGGGGTCCAATTTCTCCTGTTACCCTTGTGAAAATAAAATATTGGGGACGAAAAAATCATTTTTGTAAAAAAAAAAAAAAGATTTTTATTTTACAGCTGTACGTTGTAAACTTCTGTGAAGCACTTCGGGGTTCAAAGTGCTCAACACACATCTAGATAAGTTCCTTGAGGGGTCTAGTTTCCAAAATGGTGTCATTTGTTGGGGGTTTCCATTGTTTAGGCAGATCAGGAGCTCTCCAAACACGACATGGCATCCAGCCAATTCTGTGTTGAAAAAGTCGAACGGCGCTCCTTCCCTTCCAAACTCTGCCATGCACCTAAACAGTGGTTTACCCCCACATATGGGGTATCAGCGTACTCAGGACAAATTGCACAATAACTTTTGGAGTCTTGTTACCCTTGGGAAAATAAAAATTGGGGTGAAAAGATCATTTTTGTGGAAAAAATATGATTTTTTAATTTTACGGCTCTACGTTATAAACTTGTGTGAAGCACTTTGGGGTTCAAATTGCTCACCAAAGATCTATATAAGTTCCTTAGGGGTCTATTTTCCCAAATGGTGTCACTTGTGGGGGGTTTCCACTGTTTAGGCACATCAGGGGCTCTCCAAATGCAACATGGCGTCCAATCTCAATTCCAGCCAATTTTGTTTATAAAAAGTCAGATGGTGCTCCTTCCATTCCGAGCTCTGCTGTGCGCCCAAACAGTGGTTCCCCCCCACATATGGGGTATCACCGTACTCAGGACAAATTGAACATCAACTTTTGTGGTCCAATTTCTCCTGTTACCCTTAGGAAAATAAAAAATTAGTGACTAAAAGATAATTTTTGTGGGAAAAAAAATAAGGATTTTTTATTTTCATGCTCGGGCATTATAAACTTGTGTGAAGCACTTTGGGGTTCAAAGTGCTCACCAAAGATCTAGATAATCTCCTCAGGGGGTCTAGTTTCCAAAATGGGGTCACTTGTGGGGGGTTTCCACTGTTTAGGCACATCTGGGGCACTGCAAACGGAACATGACCCCCATCAACGTCAGCATTCCAAAACGTTACTACTTCCTTTCCAAGCCCTGTCGTGCGCCCAAACATTTCCCCCCCCACATATGGGGTATCAGCGTACTCAGGACAAATTGGACAACAACTTTTGGGGTCCAATTTCCTAGGGAAAAATCAAAAATTTGGGACTAAAAAAATCATTTTTGTGGAAAATTGTTTTTTTTTATTTTTCAGACCCAGGCATTATAAACTTTTGTGAAACACTTGGGGTTCAAAGTGCTCACAACAGATCTAGATAAGTTCCTTAGGGGATCTAGTTTCCAAAATGGTGTCACTTGTGGGGGGTTTCCACTGTTTAGGCACATCAGGGGCTCTCCAAATGCAACATGGCGTCCAATCTCAATTCCAGCCAATTTTGTTTATAAAAAGTCAGATGGTGCTCCTTCCATTCCGAGCTCTGCTGTGCGCCCAAACAGTGGTTCCCCCCCACATATGGGGTATCACCGTACTCAGGACAAATTGAACATCAACTTTTGTGGTCCAATTTCTCCTGTTACCCTTAGGAAAATAAAAAATTAGTGACTAAAAGATAATTTTTGTGGGAAAAAAATAAGGATTTTTTATTTTCATGCTCGGGCATTATAAACTTGTGTGAAGCACTTTGGGGTTCAAAGTGCTCACCAAAGATCTAGATAATCTCCTCAGGGGGTCTAGTTTCCAAAATGGGGTCACTTGTGGGGGGTTTCCACTGTTTAGGCACATCTGGGGCACTGCAAACGGAACATGACCCCCATCAACGTCAGCATTCCAAAACGTTACTACTTCCTTTCCAAGCCCTGTCGTGCGCCCAAACATTCCCCCCCCCCACATATGGGGTATCAGCATACTCAGTCAGGACAAATTGGACAACAACTTTTGGGGTCCAATTTCCTTGGGAAAAATCAAAAATTTGGGACTAAAAAAATCATTTTTGTGGAAAATTGTTTTTTTTATTTTTCAGACCCAGGCATTATAAACTTTTGTGAAACACTTGGGGTTCAAAGGGCTCACAACAGATCTAGATAAGTTCCTTAGGGGATCTAGTTTCCAAAATGGTGTCACTTGTGAGGGGTTTCCACTGTTTAGGCACATCAGGGGCTCTCCAAACACGACATGGCATCCAATCTCAATTCCAGCCAATTTTAGTTTGAAAAAGTCAAACGGCGCTCCTTCCCTTAAGAGCTCTGCCGTGTGCCCAAACAGTGGTTTTCCCCCACATATTGAGTATTGAGTACTCAGGAGAAATTGCACAACAACCTTATCTGTCCATTTTCTCCTTTTACCCTTGTGAAAATAAAAAAAAGTTTGTAAAAGATCATTTTTGTGGCTAAAAAGTTAAATATTCATTTTTTCCTTCCACGTTGCTTCAGCTCCTGTGAAGCACCTGAAGGGTTAATAAACTTCTTGAATGTGGTTTTGAGTACCTTGAGGGGTGCAGTTTTTAGAATGATGTCACTTTTGGGTATTTTCTGCCTTATAGACCCCTCAAAGTGACTTCAAATATGAGGTGGTCCCTAAAAAAAATGGCTTTGTAAATTTTGTTGTAAAAATGAGAAATCGCTGGTCAACTTTTAACCCTTATAATTTCCTAAGAAAAAAAAAAATTTGGTTCCAAAATTGTGCTGATATAAAGGAGATATGTGGGAAATGTTATTGTTAGAACCCTCTTGTTAGATTTTGTTTCAGTTTGCTGGTCACATGACCTTTTTTCCCTATTTAGTCTGGCTCCACCCTTCTGGCTTTGCTGGACTTCATTGTATTATCTACTCTTTAGCTAGCCGGGTGCTTAGGTGTCTTACTCTGTCAGTTTTGCTTGATCTTAGGATCTCTTAGTATTTGTTTTCTGTTTTATTTTCCCTGCTACACTTTCTGTTAGGAGGTGTCCACCTTTTCACCCAGTCCCTAAATCTTGTAGGGATTCCTCCCTCGCAACTATAGGTCTTCGTTCAGACTAGCTGAGGACTTTAGCGGGTCTGGTCGCAGGATCAGGTCCCCCGTTACATCGTAGGGATCCAGCTCAGTCCTATTGTAGGGACAGAATTCCCACCTTTCCTTAGTGCTTGTAGCAGATCATAACAGTAAGTCCAGCCCAAAAAAAAAAAAAAAAAAATCTCTAAGGAAAGATTTTCAGTTTCTATTATGGTGTCGGTTCAGGATTTGGCTCAACGCCTGCAGCGACTCTCTCTGGAGGTGGCTGAAATCCAGCAACACATGAGTAGTTGTTCTGGAGCTCATTTCGTGGAGCCAAAGGTACGTTTGCCTGATTTATTTTTTGGTGAACAACAAGATTTTTTTTCTTTTAAAAATGCTTGCTTGTTGTATTTCCGTTTGAGACCCAGATCCTCTGGTGATGAATCACAGCGCGTAATGTTCATAATGTCACTTTTGCGCAAAGAACCTCAGGACTGGGCCTTTTCTCTGCAGCCTAGTGATCCATGCTTTAGATCAGTGGATGTTTTTTTTTCTGCTTTGGGGTTATTGTGTGACGATCCGGATCGTGTTTCATCAGCTGAGACAGAATTGAGACGTTTGAGACAGGGATCAGGTAATGTGGAAAAATATTGTACTCACTTCCGAAGGTGGTCCGCTTAGGTGGGCTGGAATGATTCAGCTTTGAAAAGTTTATTTCTTGCAGGGTTAAGTAAAAGGGTTAAAGATTTGCTGATTGCTTATCCCATACCTGGTAACTTGCAAGAGGCTATGCAATTAGCCATACGGGTGGATAGGAGACTGCGTGCAAGGGTTAATGAGAGTAAATCTGCCTTGTCAGCTCCAGGTTTGGAGAAGGAATGTACTGACATTGCAGAGCCGATGGAAATTGGAGCAATGACACCTCACTCTCGAGAAAAAGAACGCAGATTTGCTCAAGGTTTGTGTTTCTACTGTGGTAAATCTGAGCATTTCATTAAGAACTGTGCGCTTCGAATGAATAAAGAGAGAAAAAAAAAGAGGTCAGTTTTGCCCGCACAGCTTATTTAAACAATAAAGGTGTCTTTCTTTCTGCTACCACTGCTGTTGAGGAGGAATTAATGGAGTTTCGGGTATTTGTGGATTGTGGTTCAACTCTCAATGTGATTGATGGGAAATTTTTGGAAAAACTAAAATTAAAACCCAAACTTCTATCTTCTCCTATTAATGTGGTGTCTGTGGATGGTTCTCACTTGAAAAATGTTACTCAGCATATCTGTGAATTTCCTCTTACTATTAATGGTGTTCATCAAGAGAATTTGGATTTGGTAGTTTTGAATAATTTACCTTCTCCGGTGATTTTGGGGTTACCCTGGTTAAAATTGCACAATCCGGTACTGGATTGGTCTACCAATGAAATTAAGTCCTGGAGTCCTAAGTGTTATGACAAGTGTTGTAACGGGCGTATTGCTGCTGTAGTTAAGGGGGAGTTACCTGTACCTATTCAGGATTTTTGGAAAGTTTTTTCTGATAAGGAATCGCAGGTATTGCCTCCTCATAGAGATTATGATTGTGCAATTGAATTTGTCCCTGGAGCAACTCTTCCTAAAAGTCATTTATTTAATTTGACTATTCCTGAGAGAAAGGCTTTGGAGGAATACATACAGACAAGCTTGACCGCCGGTCACATTAGGCCTTCCAAATCTCCTGTGGCGGTTTAAGGCCTTGTCTAGACTTTCGTGAGATTAATAAGATTACTGTACGCAATCCTTACCCACTGCCATTGATTCCTGATTTGTTTAATCAGTTAGTGGGGGCCAAGTGGTTCTCGAAAATTGATTTCGAGGGGCATACAATTTGTTGCGCATGAAGGAGGGGGATGAATGGAAGACTGCGTTTAACACTCCACTGGGTCATTTTGAGAATCTGGTCATGCCCTTTGGACTTTCCAGTGCTCCGGCATTTTTTCAGAATCTTATTAATGACATCCTTAGACCTTTGATCGGCAGAAGTGTGGTTGTGTATTTGGATGACATTTTGATTTATTCACCGGATTTGGAGTCTCATTGGAGGAGTGTGCGTGAAGTATTACAGTTACTGAGTGATAATTCACTTTTTGCCAAACTAGAAAAATGTGAGTTCGCTGTACAGAGACTTAGTTTTTTGGGCTACATTGTCTCCAGTGAAGGTTTTGAGATGGACCCGGTGAAAGTGCAAGCTGTGCAGGATTGGCCTAGACCTATTGGTGTGAAATCAATACAGAGGTTTTTGGGGTTCGCCAATTATTATAGAAAATTCATAAAAAAATTTTCTGTGATTGCTAAACCTCTGACCGATCTCACCAGGAAAGGTGCTGATGCGGTTCAGTGGACTACTGAGGCCATTGAGGCTTTTGTGTTGCTAAAGGAGAGGTTCAGCTCTGCTCCCATCCTTACGCAGCCTGATGTGACTAAACCGTTTTTTGTTGAGGTTGATGCTTCTTCTGTGGGGGTCGGCGCGGTGTTGTCTCAGGCAAAGACGGATGGAGTACATCCCTGTGCTTTTTTTTCAAAGAAATTTTCTGAGTCTGAACTAAATTATGATATCGGTAATCGGGAATTGTTGGCAATTAAACTCGCATTTGAACACTGGCGTCATTTTTTGGAGGGAGCGGAATTTCCCGTTCAAGTCTTCACCGATCATAAAAATCTGATCTACCTTGATGCTGCCAAACGCTTGAATGCCCGTCAGGCTAGGTGGGCACTGTTTTTCTCACGGTTTAATTTTACCGTTAATTACATCCCAGGTACTAAAAATGTTAAAGCTGATGCTTTGTCTCGCAGCTTTTCTCCTATGGTGGGTACTGAGGAGGAGGAGGAAAACATCTTGCAAGAGGGGGTTGTTATTGCTGTTTTGGACTCCGTGTTGGAAGATGAGATTCTTAAAGCACAGGAGAATGCCCCATCTAACACGCCGCATGGGAGGTTGTTTGTGCCTGGTACCCTGAGGAGAGATTTGTTTGTTGAATGTCATGACTCTCGGTTGGCAGGTCATCCTGGAATCTCTGAGACCAAGAGACTTGTGGGTCGCAGTTTTTGGTGGCCAGGATGGCAGAAGGAAGTCATTAAGTGGGTGCGTCAATGCACGGTGTGTGCTAGATCTAAGTCTTCTCATACTCCTGCTGCGGGGTTGCTTTGCCCTCTGGAGGTCCCTAGTGCACCTTGGACACATTTGGCTATGGACTTTATTACTGACCTTCCCCCCTCTGAGGGTTTCACTGTCATCTGGGTGGTCGTGGACTGTTTTAGCAAGATGTGTCACTTGGTTCCTTTCATCAAATTGCCCTGCGCTAAGACTCTCGCTAAGGCCTTTGTCAAGGAAATAGTCAGACTACATGGTGTTCCTACTGACATTGTTTCTGATAGGGGACCTCAGTTTGTGGCTCGTTTTTGGCGCGCTTTTTGTGACAGGTTGGGAGTTCATTTGTCGTTTTCATTCCGGATATCATCCTGAGTCTAATGGCCAGACAGAAAGGAAAAACCAGGATGTTGAGCAGTTCTTGCATTGTTTTGTGACTGATAATCAAGAGGGGTGGTCTGAGTTTCTGCCACTTGCTGAGTTTGCTCTTAACAATCATACATCCGCTTCTGCTGGTTGTTCGCCTTTTTTTTGTTGTACTGGGAGACATCCGTCTTTTGGGTCATTTTCCAAGTTGGGATCGGCTGTACCTGAAGAGGAGAATTTTTCTGGTGTTTTGGAGAGAGTTTGGACTGATGTACGTGGTAATCTTCAGGAGGTTAACAAAAGATCCAAAGTGTATTTTGATAGAAAACGACAAGAGGTTTTGTTTGCTATTGGTGACATGGTTTGGTTGTCCTCTAAGAATCTGCGCTTGAGGATTCCGTCTAAGAAATTGAGTCCCAAGTTTGTAGGGCCCTTTAAGGTGCTTCAGGATATTAACCAATCTGCTGTTAAGTTGGAGCTTCCTACCTCCTGGAAGATTAATCCGGTGTTTCATGTTTCTCTCTTGAAAAAAGCTGAGGTCTCAGATGGAGACGTCTCGGCCACTGTTCCCCTGGTGGTGGAGGACGGGCAATATGAGATTTCCCGCATCCTAAATTCTAGACGGTATAGAGGGAGTTTGCAGTACCTCGTCGCTTGGAAGGGTTATGGACCCGAGGATAACTCATGGGTGAGGGCGGATGATGTTTCTGCGTCTAGACTTGTCAGAGTGTTTCACAAGAGGTTTCCGGATAAGCCTAAGTCCTAGGGGATCCGGAGGATCCTCTTAGAAGGGAGGGTACTGTTAGAACCCTCTTGTTAGATTTTGTTTCAGTTTGCTGGTCACATGACCTTTTTTCCCTATTTAGTCTGGCTCCGCCCTTCTGGCTTTGCTGGACTTCATTGTATTATCTACTCTTTAGCTAGCCGGGTGCTTAGGTGCCTTACTCTGTCAGTTTTGCTTGATCTTAGGATCTCTTAGTATTTGTTTTCTGTTTTATTTTCCCTGCTACACTTTCTGTTAGGAGGTGTCCACCTTTTCACCCAGTCCCTAGATCTTGTAGGGATTCCTCCCTCGCAACTATAGGTCTTCGTTCAGACTTGCTGAGGACTTTAGCGGATCTGGTCGCAGGATCAGGTCCCCGTTACATCGTAGGGATCCAGCTCAGTCCTATTGTAGGGACAGAATTCCCACCTTTCCTTAGTGCTTGTAGCAGATCATAACAGTTATTTCTTAACTATTTTGTGTGAAATATTTCTCTGTTTTAAGGGAATAAAAATTCAAAGTTTGAAAATTGCAAAATTTTTGCCATATTTGCGTTTTTTTCAAAAATAAACGCAATTTATATGGAAGAAATTTTACCACTAACGTGAAGTACAATATGTCATGAGAAAACAATCTCAGAATCGCGAAGATCCGTTGAAGCTTTCCAGAGTTATAACCTCATAAAGAGACAGTGGTCAGAATTGTAAAAATTGGCCCGGTCATTAACGTGCAAACCACCCTTGGGGGTTAAGGGGTTAATGGCCTCTCTCACCCATCTAGTTATAGTTTATTTAGAGACCTTAAGGCCCCTTCTCGACCCTGAAATGAGACAAATAAGACCCTTTGCTTCCTCCAGGATTTTGTTACCTCTAAGTATTGTAGGAGACATCTCCTAACATCTAGGCAATGAAGCCTCTCCTCCTTCTGGTTACTAGGGTTAGAACAGAAAGATGGTAAGATTATCTCCTGAGCCCTATGGAACTTTGTCACCACCTTGGGAAGATAAACTGGGTTATCCTTAACACAATTTTATTGTCCATGACCTGAGGTTAGGGACGGTCTGCCGATAATGCTTGCAAGTCGCCTATTCTAGGGGCCGAAGTGAGTACCACTAATAAGGCTTTCTTTAATGTGATTATTCTTTCTAACACCCTGTTCAATGGCTCAAAGGGACTCTCTGTTAAGGCTGATAAAACTAGATTTAGATCCTAAGGAGGAGGTGTAGGGAAAGGAACAGAGTTTGCTCTACTACAGGCTCGGATAAACCTGGCCACCCATCGATCATTCACCAGGTCACAGTTAAATAATGTCGCCAAAGCTGAAACCTGCACTTTGAGGGTACTGACTGCTAATCCCAACTCTAATCCCTTCTGCAGGAATTCTAGTATGGCCACTATTGGGACTTCCCCTTCCCTTATTGGCCCTGAGACAGATAAAAATTTATTCCATATTCTCCTATAAATTCTGGTGGTTATTGGCTTCCAGCTACTAAGCAGTGTGGACACTAACCCTGCTGAGAAGCCCTTCCTTTCTAGTAGTGACCTCTCCAATTCCAGACTGTTAAATGCAGTCCGGACTTCTATAGATGACGGAAGGGTCTCTGCTTTAGAAGGTCCTGGTCCTCTGGGAGTACTCATGGATCCGACATGGACATTATCCTTAGCCAGTAGAACCATGGCCTCTTTGGCCAAAATGGGGCTATCAGGATTATTCTTGCTTTGTCCTCTCTGATCTTCCTCAGGACTGCCAGTATGAGGCATATTGGAGGGAAGGCGTACAGGAGTCCTGATGTCCACTCTATCCTGAAGGCGTCTACTGCCAACGGCCTGTCTGCTGGACCTAGGGAACAAAGTTTCCGAACCCTCCTGTTGGCTCTTAATGCAAAAAGATCTATTTTGTGCCGTCCCCACATGTCCACTATCCGATTGAAAATAGACTATTTTAGGGACCATTCTCCTTGTCTTAACTGATTTCGGCTTAGAAAGTCTGCCTTCAGGTTGTCTACTCCTTTGATATGCAGGGCCGATAATGAGAGGAAATGATGTTCTGCCAGACTTAGGATCCTTTCTGTTATCTGCATCAACGTTAGAGAACGGGTGCCTCCTTGGTGATTTATGTAGGCTACTGCCAATTGGTTGTCTGATAGAACTCACATGTTGTCTTTGTAAAGGTGGTAACAACTCATTCAGTACCTTTTCGACCACCGTCAGTTCCCATTCGTTTGATGACAGGACCCTTTCCTCCTGGGCCCAGGGATTCTGGAGCCACAAGGTATCTAGGTGGGCTCCCCACCCCCCAGGGACTGGCATCCGTTGTGACTACTCTGGAAACTTAGTTCATCCAGGGTACTCCTCCTTGGGCTGATTCGATCTGCAACCACCACCTGAGTGACTGGACTACAGAGTCCGTAGGGTAAGCTTGTGCTCTAACTGCCCCTGTAGTTCTAAGTCGTTTTGCAGTACGCACCAGTGCAGTTCTCTTGTATGGAACTGAGCCTATTTCACCGCTGGTATGCAGGAGGTTCGGGACCCCAACAACGACATCGCTTGTCTGAGTGTCATTTCCTGCTTCTTTAGCGATGTCAAAACGAACTGTTTGATCTTCGATCTTTGTTCTTTTTCCTCTGGGAGGCGGCACTCCTGCGCCACTGAATCTATTAGTAACCCCAAGAAAATCTGTACCGTCACCAGCTTCAGTCTGGATTTTTTTTTAGGTTTAGCTGCCAACCCAGAGTTTGCAATGTGCCCATAACTATCCTGACCTGTTCCTGACAGTGAGAAAAACTTTTGCCTATAATCAAGAAGTCGTCCAGATACGGTATTAGAATGTCCTTCTCTCTGAGATGTGCTGTGACCTCTGAAACCAGCTTTGTGAATACTCGAGGGGCTATTGCTAACTCAAAGGGCAGAGCTCTGTATTGAAAATGGCCTATTTGAGAACCTATTTGCACTGCCACCCTGAAGAACTTGCGATCCTGTTGTCAGATAGGGACGTGGTAATATGCATCCTTGAGGTCTAGGACTGCCATATAACATTGTGGGAAGAGGAGCTTTAGTGCTGATCTTATTGTCTCCATCTTGAATGAAGGAATTATTAGATAACTGTTGAGACCCTTCAGATTTATGATGGTCCTCCAAGACTTGTCCGGCTTTTTTATAAGAAATAGTGGGGAATAAAATCCCCTCTTCCTTTCCTCTACTGGAACTTCCTCCAGCACGTGTTTCTGTAACAGCGACACAACCTCTTCTTCTAGGCCCTGTTGTTTTTCTTGCGAGGGCTGTACTGAGGTTTGTGTGTATCTCTGTGGCGGCAGCTTCTGGAACCTCAACTCTAAGCCAGATTCCACGATCCGCCAAATTCAGGAGCTGGATGAAATCCTCTCCCAGGCAAGAGAAGCAGTCACTGGGAGGATTTTTTGTTGTCCCTGGAGGGCTTGCCGAAGTAAAAACCTCCCTCCCTTGGATCGCTTGTCAGTGATGTTTATGTCTCGGTCTCTATATTGCTGTCTCCTGAATCTTCGACTTCTTTGAAAGGTGCGTCGAAAGGATGGAAATGGCTGTTTTGGAAAATTCTTCTTGTCTCCGGCCTTCTCTAGCACTTCATCCAGTGCCGGCCCAAACAAGAAGTTACCTTCACAAGTTTGAGAGCAGAGCTTAATCTTCGCTTGCGTATCCCCGGCCAGCATTTAAACCACACTGCGCAATGTCCCACATTGTTAAATGCTGCTGATTTGGCCGCCAACTTTGCAGAGTCCGTGGAGGCATATGCTAAAAATACTGCCACTGCTCTGATGGCTGGTATCGCCTCTAAGATGGTTTCTCTGGAGACTTTCTGTTCCAACTGAACTTCCAGATTGTCAACCCAGACCTTCAGAGATCTAGCCACACAGGTGGCCGTGATGGCCGGCTTCAATGCTCCTGCTGAGGCCTCCCAAGCCATCTTAAAAAAACTATCCATCTTCCTATCTAATGGTTCCTTTAGGGAACCCAAAACCTCAAACGGGAGGAAAGACTTTCTGGAGACTTTTGAGATTGCCACATCAAGTCTCAGAGCCTTATCTCAGGACCAAGACGCCTCTTCGTCAAAAGGATATTTCCTCTTCAATGAACTAATTATTTGTGGTCACTTTTCTGGTTTCTCCCAATCTTTTTTTATGAGACCTTGCAACTATTCATAAATGGGGAAGGCTCTACGTCTTTCCCTTTGCAAGCCGTCGAACATTATTTCCTGGGCCGTCTTTTTTGCTTTCTCATCTATCAGTCCCATGCTTTTATAAGTTTGTCCGTAGCCTCTACTGGGAACGTAACCTCCTCTTCTGAACTACTCTCAGAGTACAGTGACTGATCTGAGTCCTCTGGCTCCGATCCCGTGGAGTCTTCTTGTGATACCAACGAGGGGCTGGATCTGTCTCTCCCCTTACTGTCTGTGTCTGTTGGGGCCTGCAATGCGCTAACTGACCTACAGACTTCTGACTGTATCAGGAATCTTAAATTTGCAGAAAAGTTGGGAGTCTCTCCAGCATTCGTCCTGTCAATACAGTCCCGACATAGCTTTTTATCCCAGGAAGCTCCTAATTTTTTTCTGCATATTATATATTTGTTCTTGCTCTTTTTAGGGACCCCCTATACTCCACCCCACCAATGTGTACAAAAAGAGGGGAGAGTAGGAGACAGGAGAGAGAGAAAGAAAACAGACATTAGTGTGCTGTACTTTCTCAGAGCTCACTCACCACTCGGACACTTCAAACGGGTACTAGATCCGGAGTGTTCTCAATGTCTCCCGCAGAGACTATGGACCACTCCTTTCTGGAACCACAAACAGGGCTGCCACTAGGAATTTCGGGGCTCCATACTGGCAACATTTTTTGGGCCACCTTGAGATACCGCCCAGGCTCCACCCCAGCCCCGCCTCCACTGCTATCTCTTGGAAAAACTCCACTTCTCACCAGATCACACATGTAGCTAGCAGCTTTTGTTTTGGCCAAAAGATTTTTTAAGCCACCACCACGACAAGGTAGACTCTTTTGGCCGGGCCCTACTCTACTCTAACCTATTAAACATTTGTTAAAACATCCGATATAATTTAGGTATATTTTTATTTATTTTTCAATTTTTAAAATGACCAATAATATCACATACAGGGGACAAATACCACCACACCATGACCAGACACCATATTACCACCACATAGTGACCTATAATACCACATACAAGGAAAGAATACCACCACCCCATGTCCAGACCACATATTACCACCACAGTGACCGAATAATAACACAAGGGACAAATACCACCCCACCATGGCCGGACAACATATTACCACCATATAGTGACTGAATACTACAATACTGATCATTAATAAAAAAAAAACCCACAATACTAATATCACCATAAGTGCCATTATACACAGGAGATCTGTACTTAGTATGCAGTATCTGTGTATAGGTAATACAGTGATCATTGGTGACATAGTACAGTCATGGACAAAAGTTTTGAGAATGACACAAATATTAATTTTTACAAAGTCTACTGCTTCACTTTTTTCTAATGGCAATTTACATATACTCCAGAATGTTATAAAGAGTGATCAGCTTAACAGCAATTACTTGCAAAGTCAATATTTGGCTAGATAATGAACTTTATCCCCAAAACACATGTCAACATCATTGCAGCCCTGCCTTAAAAGGACCAGCTAACCTCTTTTCAGTGATTGCTCCATTAACACAGGTGTGGGTGTTGATGAGGACATGGCTGGAGATCAATCTGTCATGATTAAGTAAGAATGACACCACTGGACACTTTAAAAGGAGGCTGGTGCTTGGCATCATTGTTTCTCTTCTGTTAACCATGGTTATCTCTAAAGAAACAAGTGCAGTCATCATTGCAATGCACAAAACTGGCCTAACAGGGAAGAGTATCGCAGCTAGAAAGATTGCACCTCAGTCAACAATCTATCGCATCATCAAGAACTTCAAGGAGAGAGGTTCCATTGTTGCCAAAAAGGCTCCAGGGCGCCCAACAAAGACCAGCAAGCGCCAGGACTGTCTCTTAAAAGTCTTTCAGCTGCGGGATCGGGCTACCAGCAGTGCAGAGCTTGCTCAGGAATGGCAGCAGGCAGGTGTGAGTGCATCTGCACGCACTGTGAGGCGGAGACTCTTGGAGCAAGGCCTGGTCTCAAGGAGGGCAGCAAAGAAGCCACTTCTCTCCAGAAAAAATCATCATGGACAGACTGATATTCTGCAAAAGGTACAGACAGTGGACTGCTGAGGACTGGGGTAAAGTTATTTTCTCTGATGAATCCCCTTTTCAATTGTTTGTGACATCAGGAAAACGCCTCATTCGGAGAAGACAAGGTGAGCGCTACCACCAGTCTTGTCTCATGCCAACTGTTAAGCATCCTGAAACCATTCCTGTGTGGGGTTGCTTCTCAGCCAAGGGAATCGGCTCTCTCACTGTCTTGCCTAAAAACACAGAGAATGGTACCAGAATGTCCTCCAAGAGCAACTTCTCCCAACCCTCCAAGAGCAGTTTGGCTATCAACAATGCCTTTTCCAGCATGATGGAGCACCTTGCCATAAAGCCAAGGTGATAACTAAATGGCTCAGGGAACAAAACAGAGATTTTGGGTCCATGGCCTGGAAACTCCTCAGATCTTAATCCCATTGAGAACTTGTGGTCAATCATCAAGAGACGGGTGGACAAACAAAAACCTAAAAATTCTGACAAAATGAAAGCATTGATTGTGCAAGAATGGACTGCTATCAGTCAGGATTTGGTCCAGAAGTTGATTGAGAGCATGCCAGGGAGAATTGCAGAGGTCCTGAAGAAGAAGGGTCAACACTGCAAATATTGACTTGCTGCACTAACTCATTCTAACTGTCAATATAAGCTTTTGTTACTCATATGTTTGCAATTATATTTCTGTCTGTGATAAAAGCATCTGTCAAACACACATAAAAACCAGAGGGCAGCAGATCATGTGAAAATATAATATTTGTGTAATTCTCAAAACTTTTGGCCATGACTGTACATAGGTCCGCTGTATATAGTATACAGCATATAGTGTCAGTGTATAGGTAACATATTGACTCACCAGTGACGTCTCTAGGTGAAGTCTTTCTTCATCCAGCACAGACCGCCGTCACTTCTTCCAGCCAGGGCTCATCTCTGCAGGAAATAACACAGTTATCTAAAGATCCCCTTGCAGAACAAATTATTTATTTTTTTCCCAACTTCTACACTACACCAGATGAAGAAAAAAAGGCGACATAGTGTCCCTCTGCACAGTAACAGTACCACCCCCCCATTTAAAACAGTATCCTCAAAAAATAAAATAAATACATCACTGCTGTAATAATATCCCTTAATTAGCCCCTATGGTAATAATATCGCCCATCCTGGCCCCCTTGTGTCTCATTCCTGTCTCCAGCCATATGTCCTACCATCCTGCCCTCATGAATATTCATTCTGCCTCATATGATCTCCCCATCCTGCCCCATCTGTCCCATGATCCTGCCCCATCTGTCTCCATCATATCCATCCTGCCCCATGATCCTTCACCATCTGTCTCCATCCTGCCCCATGATCCTACACCATCTGTCTCCATCCTGCCCCATGATCCTGCCCCATATGATCTCCCCATCCTGCCCCATCTGTCCCATGATCCTGCCCCATCTGTCTCCATCATATCCATCCTGCCCCATGATCCTGCACGATCTATCTCCATCCTGCCCCATGATCCTGCGCCACCTGTCTCCATCCTGCCCCATGATCCTGCAACATATGTCTCCATCCTGCCCCATGATCCTGCACCATCTGTCTCCTTTTTGCCCCATATTCCTGCCCCATCTGTCTCCATCCTGACCCATATTCCATCCCGCATGTGTCTCTATCCCGCACCATGTCTCCATCCTACCCCGTGTCTCCAATCCTGCCCCATATGTCTCCAATCCTGCCCCGTGTCTTTCATCCTGCCCCATGTCTCAAATCCTGCCCCCATATCTCAAATCCTGCCTCATGTCTCAAATCCTGCCCCCCATGTCTTTCATCTTTCCCCCATGTCTCAAATCCTGCCGGCTTGCCGCTTTCAATATAAAAAAAACAAAAACTTTCTCCTTACCTTGCCTCGCTCCTGCGACGAGTGACCTTCATTCCAGGCTGAAAGCGCGCACTCACAGCGAATGACAATGATGTCAGATGCCGTGGACATGCGCTCTGACGTCAGCTGCTAGCCTCCGATTGGCTGGCTGATTTAACTATTTCCGTGCGGGTCCGCACGACAATAAGGAAGGCCTCTTTCACACACCAGGTTTTCGCCGTCAGGCGCGATCCGGCATTTTTTCTTAAAACTGGATCCGGCAAAATCTAATGCCGGATCCGGTTTTTTGCCATTGACTAACATTAGCGCCGGATCGCGCCGCATGGCCTTGCAGTGCGTCCGGTTTTTGCTGGATCCGGCTAATTGTCTCATTCCGGCATCTGGAAAAAAACGGCTACTGTAACGTTTTTTGTCTCCGGCGCTTCCAGTTTTTTGTTACAATGAAAGTCTATGAGTGCCGCAATGCGCCGGATCTGGAGGCCGGATCCGTTTTTTTTGGTCGGAGCATGCTCAGAGTAGCCCAGCCCACAGCAAACATATATAAGCCATTCCAGTGGGACCAGCCATAACCATGCAGCCAGCCAAGAGGACAGGAGCCAGCCGCACAGGAGCCAGCCGCAGGAGAGGACAGGAGGAGGCAGCAGCACCACCACCACCACAGCACCAAGCACCCCAAGAGATGGAGAATATGGGAGCAGAGGCCAGACGGTAAATATCACACACAACCCCTTTCAGCCAGGGCCATGCAATATCAATAGGCCTTTTTCTCTTTATTCCACAGAAGAGGCCGTCTGACAACGCCGATTGCAGCAGCAGCACCACCACCAGGACTCCAAAAAATGCAGGCGATGGTGGAGAGTATGGGAGCAGACGCCAGATGGTAAATATCACACACAACCCCTTTCAGCCAGGGCCATGCAATATCAATATATTCATGGCCTTTTTTTCTCTTTATTCCACAGCACAAGCCACCTGACAACGCCGATTGTAGCAGCAGCACCACGACCACCAGCACCCCAACCACCCCAAGAGATGGAGAATACTGGAGCAGAGGCCAGACAGTAAATATCACTCACAACCCCTTTCAGCCAGGGCCATGCAATATCAATATATTCATGGCCTCTGTTTCTCTTTATTCCACAGCACAAGCCGCCCAACAGGAGCAGCAGCAGCACCCCAGCTGGACACGAAGTCTTCTTCTTCTGGGAGCCCTCCCTCGCATTGTCAGCGGATAGAGGTAAAAAAAATCTATTTTTTTTTCACAATCCATCTCTGTGATCTATATATATTTTTTTTAAATCAGATAATTTTTATTGAAGTTTTGAAAATCTTACAAAAATTGCCCACATTTCTTATCCCATTTCCTACCACCCTCCCAATCCCTGGTCCAATGTTAAGTTATATCAAAAATAAATACAAAACATACATTAACCCCTTAATGACCAAGCCATTTTGTAGGTTAAAGACCAGGCCAATTTTTACAATTCTGACCACTGTCTCTTTATGAGGTTATAACTCTGCAACACTTCTACGGATCTTGGCGACTCTGAGTTTTTTCTCGTGACATATTGTACTTCATGATAGTGGTAAAATTTCTTCAATATAACTTGCGTTTATTTATGAAAAAAACGGAAATATGGCAAAAATTTTGAAAATTTTGCAATTTTCAAACTTTTAATTTTTATGCCATTAAATCAGAGAGATATGTCACAAAAATTAGTTAATATATAACATTTCCCACATGTCTACTTTACATCAGCACAATTTTGGAACCAATATTTTTTTTTGTTAGGAAGTTATAAGTGTTAAAAGTTGACCAGTGATTTCTCATTTTTCCAACAAAATTTACAAAACCATTTTTTTTAGGGACCACCTCACATTTGAAGTGAATTTGAGGGGTCAATATGACAGAAAATACCCAAAGTGACACCATTCTAAAAACTGCACCCCTCAACGTGTTCAAAGCCACATTCAAGAAGTTTATTAACCCTTTAGGTACTTTACAAGAATTGAAGCAATGTGGAAGGAAAAAATGAACATTTAACTTTTTTTCCCAAAATTTTTCTTTCGACACAATTTTTTTAAATTTTGTCAAGGGTATCAGGAGAAAATGAACCACAATATTTGTTGTACAATTTCTCCTCAGTACACCGATACCCCATGTGTGGGGGTAAACCACTATTTGGGCGCATGGCAGAGCTCGGAAGGGAAGCAGCGCCATTTGACTTCTTTGGCTGGAATTGAGATTGGACGCCATGTCGCATTTGGAGAGTCCCTGTGTGCCTAAACAGTGGAAACCCCCCACAAGTGACCCCATTTTGGAAACTGGACCCCCCAAGGAACTTATCTAAATGTGTTGTGAGAGCTTTTAACCCCCAAGGGCTTCACAGAAGGTTATAACGTAGAGCCGTAAAATTAAAAAATCATATTTTTTCCACAAAAATGATCTTTTCATCCCAATTTTTATTTTCCAAAGGATAAAAGGACCCCAAAAGTTATTGTGCAATTAGTCCTGAGTACGCTTATACCCCATATGTGGGGGTAAACCACTATTTGGGCGCATGGCAGAGCTCGGAAGGGAAGCAGCGCCATTTGACTTTTTTGGCTGGAATTGAGATTGGACGCCATGTCGCATTTGGAGAGCCCCTGTGTGCCTAAACAGTGGAAACCCCCCACAAGTGACCCCATTTTGGAAACTAGACCCCCAAGGAACTTACCTAAATGTGTTGTGAGAGCTTTTAACCCCAAGCGCTTCACAGAAGGTTATAACGTAGAGCCGTAAATTAAAAAATCATATTTTTTCCACAAAAATTATCTTTTCATCACAATTTTATTTTCCAAAGGATAAAAGGACCCCAAAAGTTATTGTGCAATTAGTCCTGAGTACGCTGATACCCCATATGTGGGGGTAAACCACTATTTGGGCGCATGGCAGAGCTCGGAAGGGAAGCAGCGCCATTTGACTTTTTGGCTGGAATTGAGATTGGACGCCATGTCGTATTTGGAGAGCCCCTGTGTGCCTAAACAGTGGAAACCCCACACAAGTGACCCCATTTTGGAAACTAGACCCCCAAGGAACTTATCTAGTTGTGTGGTGAGAGCTTTGAACCCCAAAGGGTTTCACAGAAGGTTATAACGTAGAGCAGTAAAATTAAAAAATCATATCTTTTCCACAAAAATGATCTTTCCACCCCCAATTGTTATTTTCCAAAGGCTAACAGGACCCCAAAAGTTATTGTGCAATTTGTCCTGAGTATGCTGATACCCCATATGTGGGGGTAAACCACTATTTTGATGCATGGCAGAGCTCGAAGGGAAGGAGCGCCTTTTCAAATGCAGACTTTGATGGAATGGTCTGCCGGTGTCATGTCACGTTTGGAGAGCCCCTGATGTGCCTAAACAGTAGAAACTCCCCACAAGTGACTCCATTTTGGAAACTAGACCCCCAAGGAACTTATCTAGATGTGTGGTGAGCACTTTGAACCCCAAGTGCTTCACAGAAGTTTATAACGTAGAGCCGTGAAAATAAAAAAATCATATTTTTTTCCACAAAAATAATATTTTTGCCCCCAAATTTTTATTTTTATAAGGGTAACAGGAGAAATAGGACCCCAAAAGCTATTGTGCAATTTGTCCTGAGTACGCTGATATCCCATATGTGGGGGGAACCACTATTTTGACGCATGGCAGAGATCGGAAGGGAAGGAGCACCGTTTTTAAATGCAGACTTTGATGGAATGGTCTGCGGGTGTCATGTCGCGCTTGGAGAGCCCCTGATGTGCCTAAACAGTAGAAACCCCCCACAAATGACCCCATTTTGCAAACTAGACCCCCCAAGGAACTTATCTAGATTTGTGTTCAGCACTTTGAACCCCCAAGGGCTTCACAGAAGTTTATAACGTAGAGCCGTGAAAATAAAAAAATCATATTTTTTTCCACAAAAATGACCTCTTTGCCCCCAAATTTTTATTTTTCTAAGGTAACAGGAGAAATAGGCCCCCAAAAGCTATTGTGCAATTTGTCCTGAGTACGCTGATATCCCATATGTGGGGGGGAACCACTATTTTGACGCATGGCAGAGATCGGAAGGGAAGGAGCACCGTTTTTAAATGCAGACTTTGATGGAATGGTCTGCGGGTGTCATGTCGCGCTTGGAGAGCCCCTGATGTGCCTAAACAGTAGAAACCCCCCACAAATGACCCCATTTTGCAAACTAGACCCCCCAAGGAACTTCTCTAGATGTGTGGTCAGCACTTTGAACCCCAAGGGCTTCACAGAAGTTTATAACGTAGAGCCGTGAAAATAAAAAAATCATATTTTTTTCCACAAAAATGACCTTTTTGCCCCCAAATTTTTATTTTTCTAAGGGTAACAGGAGAAATAGGACCCCAAAAGCTATTGTGCATTTTGTCCTGAGTACGCTGATACCCCATATGTGGGGGGGAACCACTGTGATCGCCTTACTGCGATCTTTGGGAGGCACAATGAACAAATCTACAAAAGGTGAAGAATTGGTTTTCTTTTTTACGCCGTTCCTCATGCGGTATTAGTGATTAGGCGACTTTATTCCTCGGATCGGTGCGATTACAGCGATACCAGATTTACACCCTTTTTTCATGTTTAGCTTCTGTCACACTCTAAAAGACGCTTTTTTTTGGAATAATTTTTTGTAAGAAATTTTTGCATCGCCGTATTTTGAGAGCTATAATTTTTCCATATTTCGGCCGACAGAGATATCTTGGGCTTATTTTTTGCGGGACGAGCTGATGTATTTATTGGTACCATATTCGGGCACATAACGTTTTTGATCGCTTCCTATTCCAATTTTTGTGGAAGCAGAATGAACAAAAACCAGCAATTCAGGAATTGTTTTTTTTTTTTTTCCCTCCGTTCCGCGTGTGGTAAAATTGATAAAGCAGCTTCATTCTTCGGGTCACCACGGTTACGGCGATTCCTCATTTATATATTTTTTTTTATGTTTTGGCGGTTTTTACACAATAAAAAATTTTATAGAAAAAATAATTATTTTTGCATCAGTTTATTCCGCGAGCTATAACTTTTTTATTTTTTCGCTGATGATGCTGTATAGCGGCTTGTTTTTTGCGGGACAAGATGACGTTTTCAGCGGTACCATGATTATTTATATCTGACTTTTTGATCGCGTGTTATTGCACTTTTTCCAAGCGGTATGATGATACCGCTTGGAAAAAGTATAATTTACTACTTTTTTGTGGTTTTTTTTTTCGGCTTTGACTGAAGGGGTTAACTAGGGTTACGCTTTTATAGATGGGATTTTTACGGACGTGGCGATACCTAACATGTGTATTTTTTTTGTTTTTTATTTTTTTTATTACATAAAAATGTGTATTTTTTAGGGGATTTTTTTTAAATTATTTTTTAATATTTTTTTTACAATTTTTTTTAAAAAATGATTTTTTTTAACTTGTCCCTTTATGGGACTTTCACTTTTTTTTTACTTTTTATTGCAGTTACAATGCATTGCAATGCTGGAGCATTGCAATGCATTGTACCTATGATGAAAGCTGCTGTGACATGATCACAGCAGCTTCCCGTAGGTAGATGACCCGGAGGTTGTCATGACAACCCCCGGGTCATCAAGGCAGAGATCGGCCCCTGCAAATACATTGCAGGGCGCCGATCTGAGGCAGAGGGAGCTCCCGACCCTCTGCCTCCCCCCCTGAGCACTGCGATCGCGCTGGATCTCAGCAGTCAGGGGGTTAACAGCCAGGGGCGGTGGGGGCTCCTCTCCTGGCTGTCAGTGTAGGAAGCCTGGCCACTGCAGCGCGAGCTCCTGCACTGATCGCGCTGGGGAAGCTGAAATTTCAGCTTCTTCTGCACGATCGCTGCTGTGTTTGGTCAGTCAGATTGACTGACAAATCACAGCGCTGTGGGTGCGGGGACCGACGGCAAAGGTCCCCGCACCGCTTGCCGTGCCTGTCAGCTGTCTGTGACAGCTGTCGGCACTGATCTACCACTGCGTGTTTACACGCAGTGGTAGATCAAAGGCATGACGTGCACAGTCCGTCCTGGTGCAGGAACTGGCACCTTGCCATGACGGACTGTGCACGTCAGTAGACATTAAGGGGTTAATAATGCATATATATCCAAGGCACAAATTGTAATGATGTATTCCATAAACATTTTCAGAATATCATAAGCATGTTGTTACAATAACAAACTTACAGTCGATAAGCCTGGAGTGTTCAACCATCCTGACAAATTTTTTCAAACATTGCCAGCCTTCCTCGCTTAAGATAAATGGCCTTTTCTCTACTTAAAGTAAAATTAAGCTTATTTATATATTCTTTCCGCGAAGGGACTTTATCCGAGATCCAATGATATGCTATTCGTTTCCTAGCAGTAAAGAGCATTCTAGCAACTGTTATTTGCAAAACGTCATCACCCCTCACTTCCTCGACATATCCCATCACACAGACAATAGGGTCTCTGGGAATATCCTGTTCAGTGGCAACATATATTAAATTAAGCACCTTAATCCAGGATCTCTGTAAGCACGGACACGTCCAGAACATATGTAAGATATCTGCATCATCGAGCGCACATTTAGGACATTTTGAATCCGATCTCAGACCTATATCAAACAAACACTTTGGAGTTCTATAAACCCTGTAGAGAATGTATAGTTGGGACAGACGATTGGGCTCACTAAGGGACAACTTAGGTATCATTTGCATTATTGATTCCCACTGGGCTGCTGAAATTGCACCTACTTGTTGTTCCCACTTCCCTAGCGCCGTTATCGGGTGGCCTACTAGCACTTTTGAAAGAAGTTCCCCATATATAAAAGAAATCAGTCCTTTCGTGGATGTCTGCAGACCAAGCCTATTAATGACAGCATCATGATGTATAATAATAGGGTGTATGCGAGTCTGCATTGTATAGGCATGTCTCACCTGTAAATATTGATAAAATGTAGCGTGTTGAAGTGGGAAATCTTTTCGTAGGTCCTCAATTGGTTTAAAGATCCCTCCATCTATCAGCTGTGAAAGCCACCAAATACCCACACGTCGCCACTGCGCAAACCCTTTCAATGTCTTTAATTGTGGCAAGTGTGGATTAATAATAATAATAATAATAATAATAATCTTTATTTATATAGCGCCAACATATTCCGCAGCGCTTTACAGTTTAACAGTTTCAAAACACAAGTCATAGGTAACAACGTTAATACAATAATTAAAGCAAAATAAGCTGACCCTGCTCGTGAGAGCTTACAATCTACAATGAGGTGGGGGAGATACAAAGTACAGGTGTGTATATACAATGGTGCATTTACAATGATGGTCCAGTCATCTTGAGGGAGTGAGGGATGGATGGAGATAGTGAATGGGCTACACATAGACTGTACCGCATCTTTATGGAACTAAAACCACTTCTGAAGAAACGCGCACAAATGGACAGCGATATTTTTTTCTTATCTAAATGCAAAAAGGAGAATTTAATTCTGTGCTGCTTTGTGTATAAATATGTGATTCTTCAGATTTTGTATTAGTCTATGCCTGATGAAGAGACCTGAGTAGTCTCGAAAGCTTGCAATTTGTTACCATCTTTTCAGTTAGCCATATTATCCCATATAGGAGCATACTTTGTGAACCCAGTGATTCCTCTTAGACTTTTGATTTTATCCCACACCTTAACCATTAGCATTATCTTCGGGAGCTTAGCTATCCAGGGTCTAAATTTATTTGTTTCCAATTTAGACAAAAAAGGTCCCCGACCCCAAGAAACTGAAGAATCCCTCGGCCCCCTCCCCGTCACCACCGACACGACTTCCGAACCCCCCGCCAGATGTTGACACTGAGAAGATTAAAAAATATAACCAAGGGTTAGGCAATGCCAGCCCTCCCTCCTCCTTTCCCCTTTGTAAGTGTTCTAACATAATCCTTGCACCCTTTTTTTGCCAAATAATTTCCCTGAATAGTGCATTGATGTGAAAGAACTTATTTTGAGGTAGCCATATCGGGGAATTATGAAGAACATACAGAAGTTGTGGCATAATCACCATTTTCAATAAATTCAGTCTTCCTACAACTGACAGATGTAACTTAGCCCATGCCTTAATTTTTTGTTTAATTTTAGCTACAAACGGTGAAAGATTCAAACGCTCATATCTGGAATGTTCTTAGATATATTAATGCCCAAGTATTTAAAGCACAACACTACCGGCACTTGTGGAACTTTGACTACAGTAGGGTCTATAGGGAGGATAGCTGACTTTTCCCAGTTTATAACTAGTCCAGAGAAAGCACCAAATGCAGTAAGAAGTGACATTGCACTACTCAGTGATCTGTCAGAGTCTGCTAAAAACATAAGAATATCACCTGCGTAAAGAGCCACTTTCTCCTCCAGCGCCCCATACCTAAATCCTTCAATTTCTGGGTTCAATCTTATCCTTGAAGCCAAAGGCTCCACCGCCAAGGCAAAGAGCAGCAGAGATAAAGGTCAGGTTTGTCTCGTACCACTATGAAGAGGAAATGGCTTAGATAACAGTCCATTTGCCCGCACTCTTGCCAATGGTGCAGAGTACAGAAGCTTAATCCAACCAATGAAGCCTGGACCGAAACCCATGCATTTAAGCGTGGCAAAAAGATAGTTCCACTCCACGCTGTCAAATGCCTTTGCAACATCAAGAGACAGGACTGTCCTCCTCCCCGCATTATCCGCCCCTACCTGCATATTAAGGTACAGTCTTCTAAGATTTACAGCCGTTGACTTACAGGGCATAAATCCCGTTTGATCCGGGTGTATTAAAGATTCCACTACCTTTGACAGGCGGGTAGCCAGTATTTTTGCTAATAGTTTGATGTCTACTGTCAGAAGAGAAATAGGCCTATACGATGCCAGGATAGTAGGGTCCTTATCTTTTTTTGGTAACACCGTAATAATAGCTTCCCTCATTGATGGCTGAAGGGCCCCAAGATCACGACTATCATTAAGTGTAGTGAGCAGCAGCGGGAGTAGCACCGACTGATATTTTTTATAATGTCTAATGAACACTGCACTCGTTGAGAGAAATTGCTTCAAGTGAATTTTATTGAATATATATTGCAAGAGCGACAAGTAATTTGACGTTTCGGCCTAAACTTGGCCTTGATCACACAGTCGCTGTAAAAGATGGAGAGTAAATATTATAACAAGTGACATAAAGGAGTATATACATATTTACACAGATATATACAAATATATACAAATATACAGAAATATGGAATCAAGAAACCATGTCATAGTATACGTTGATCGAATAGTAGGCATAGAGCTCAAACTTTATTAACAGGACATAGACAAGGCCTTAGTAAAGGAGATAGTGGTAAGTAAAGAAAATTTTTGACAGTACACTGAGATATCAGAACCCGGTATAATGTACATGTTAATGGACACCTACCCTTACTGTGGTTGTCTAGTGGAGGTAGTTCTGGACATCCTGTGATAGGACTAGTCCTGGATAAAGGAGTTTGGTCTTTATTATGGATGCTACAATAGATCAGGGTAGAGTAAATCATGAGTGTCGTGTATTATACATTCCATATATAATCATATTGGAGTAAAGGGATATTACAATATTACTCATCAAATTAGTACCTTTAGAGACACTTATAGAGTCTGTCTGAGGGATGATCCTGTAGGGTATGGGGTCAGGATCATGTATATGTGGTCTGGATCTCAGTAGCAGACTGCTCATGATAGGGAGGAATCACACAGTTATAATGTGTCGATATGGGTATAGATATATGTTGTGGCTAAAATATTTACCAGTTATATAGTAGTGGGAGACCAACCGGAGTGCTTGGTGGCGTGTATGGTATACAAATGCGGTTATGCTCAGGATCATGTATATGCGGTCTGGATCCCAGTAGCAGACTGTTCATGATAGGGAGGAATCATACAGTTATAATGTGTCAATATGGGTATAGATATATATTGTAGCTTAAAATATTTACCAGTCATATGATGGTGGGAGACCAACCGGTGTGCTTGGTAGCATATATGGTATACAAGTGCGGTTATGCTGAAAATATAGGAACAGGTAATGGTAGAGTTGCCAAATATATTCATCTGAAGTGGCAGGAGCTAACACAAACGTCTGTGTGGCCAGTTGTAGATAAATAGAAAGGCAGCTGTAGCGCTTGTTGACATGTGTTGTAAGACTGTGAACATAAGACATTGGTACCAGTGAAAAATGAGGCGATGCTGACAATTGTACTTATCTTATCCTTGGAAAAACGAGAGCTCACATCCGTTGGTGGTGGGGGATAAATCCAGGGTATTGCAAGTCCGGTGAGGACGCTGGCACATCAGTGCCTAAGCAGGTGGAGGCTGTAATGAGCTCTCAGCAGCGCTTTAAGAAGCGCTGGCTGGTCACATGGCCGGATGTGACGTCACACGCCAGCGCATGCGCAGTAGGAGTGTGTCAGAGAACAACATAGCGTATGAACCAAACAGACCTTAGAATCACTCAAAAATAATAACAATATTGTTATAAAACCTGCGGACAAAGGTGGAGCCTTTGTGGTCATGAATAGGAGCTATTACATCTCTGAAATCAGGAGACAACTCAGCGACACCACAACATATAAAAAGGTCAACACGGACCCAATCAGCTCTATACGTAATAAGATTAACATGGTCCTTGAGAATCACCTTGAGCAGGGAACCATTGATAGTAAGACAAGGACATTCCTGCTTAACCACCATCCAGTCACCCCCATTCTGTATATTCTCCCTAAAATACACAAAAATCTCCATAACCCGCCGGGACGCCCGATTGTAGCATCCACGGATTCCATTCTGAATCCCTTATCCATCTTTCTCGATAAATTGCTAACACCACATGCCCATTTAACTGAGTCTTTCATCCTTGACACAGGCGATTTTTTGAGTAAAATACATGCTAACAATAGCATTCCCCCAGATAGCATCTTATGCACTATGGATGTGAATAGCCTGTACACATCCATCATTCATGAAAAAGGCATCAGAGCGGTATCACTCACCTTACAGGAGGCTAATGTAGACAGGGGGACTCATCAGTTATGCCTAGACCTACTCAATTTGGTCCTGAGGGAAAATTATTTCCTTTTTGGCGATGAATTTTATATACAGACATGCGGGACCGCAATGGGGTCCAACGTAGCACCGGCCTACGCCAACATCTACATGGACAGGTTTGAGCGAGAATATGTATACCCCAACCCCAATTCAGACAACATGCTACCATGTGGGTTAGATACATAGATGATATTTTCTGTATCTGGAATGGTGATGAATCAAGTCTCCTTAAATTTTTCAATGACATCAATACGGTGACACCTGAGCTGACCTTTACCACAACATACGACATCAGGGATGTAACATTCCTTGACACCCGTGTTATCAAAAACACCGAGGGCCGATTGAGTACTGATATTTACACCAAACCTACTGATTGCAACAGTTTGCTTTTATACAACAGTTGTCACCCTGATCCAATGAAGAATAGTTTGCCAAGATCACAATTCAAAAGGGTCACCAGAATTGTATCTGACCCAGCACTCAGAGTGACTAGAATACATGAAATGGCCAATAAGTTTAAGGTACGCAATTACCCCACTGACCTCCTTAACTCAGAATCTAGGAGAGCCATAGATGAGGCAGACACACCCAACACCGCTATCCGTACCAACAAAAACCCACGCATCCCATTTGTACACAACCATCACCCATCCATGCGTAGGGTGCACAACCTAATTAGAAAACATTGGCCAATTCTCACCAAAGCATACCCTGGGATCCAGACATTCAGTGACCCACCACTCATGTGTACAAGACGGGCTAAAAACATCAGAGATAAAGTGGTTAGAGCTGACGTGGGCTCCTGTAAACGATCCACCATTGGGACCTTAACTGGTCAAAAAAGAACAGGAACATTCCCCTGTTTGAGCTGCATGAGTTGTTCCAATATCATCAAAGGCAACGAAGTGGTACACCCCCGCACTGGCAAATCTTTCCCCATCAAGGACTACTTTACTTGCGAATCTAAATTTGTTGTATACATCATTAAATGCCCCTGCGGCCTGTTATATGTTGGTGAAACCACTCAGGCCGTCAGGGACCGAATCTCAGGTCACAAATCAACTATTCGATGTGGAAAAACTTGGCTACCAGTACCAGCCCATTTCGAAGAAGCCAAGCACAACGTAGCCCAACTGAGATTCCAAGTGATAGAAAGTGTCCCCAGACCCAGACGGGGTGGTAACCACATTAGGCTACTAAAACAACGCGAAGCATACTGGATATACACCCTTGACACTATATACCCCAAGGGATTGAATAGAGAGATGGATTGGCTAATGTGATTTCCTTTTCTTCCCCCAGACCAACCCATAAGTTCTCATAACCTTGGCTTTTTTCTACACTTGAGATGGTAAGACCCACACTAAAACAACCTTCTTCCCCCCCCCCCTCTTCTCTTTTATTCAACTACTATCGTTTGTTTTGTTTGGACTCCTACCACGATTATGTTATTTTTATAGTTTGTTTTAATGATTTACCTCCATTATTTGTTTATCCATATCCATCCTTTTATGCTTATGATTTATTTCTATTATTTATTTAATTATTCATGCTATTATCTGTTTGGTTCATCCATTTATTTTACCTACTGTTCCACTGCACTACCGATTATTTACCTCTTATACCCATTGTGGGTTATCATGCCATAATTTATACTTGTTCTTGAATATTTATCTACCATTCATAATTTGGGCTGCTATACACCATTATGTCATATAATTAGGTGACTACAACTATTATGATCACCACAAGTCCAAATGTCACTTCTATTGCCACCCAGCAGCGCCGATCTAGCAAGATGTACTTTCCCCATTAACATCTATTGCGCAGGCGCCGACTCCCACTCTGAACAACGCTATGTTGTTCTCTGACACACTCCTACTGCGCATGCGCTGGCGTGTGACGTCACATCCGGCCATGTGACCAGCCAGCGCTTCTTAAAGCGCTGCTGAGAGCTCATTACAGCCTCCACCTGCTTAGGCACTGATGTGCCAGCGTCCTCACCGGGCTTGCAATACCCTGGATTTATCCCCCACCACCAACGGATGTGAGCTCTCGTTTTTCCAAGGATAAGATAAGTACAATTGTCAGCATCGCCTCATTTTTCACTGGTACCAATGTCTTATGTTCACAGTCTTACAACACATGTCAACAAGCGCTACAGCTGCCTTTCTATTTATCTACAACTGTAAATATAACTGGCCACACAGACGTTTGTGTTAGCTCCTGCCACTTCAGATGAATATATTTGGCAACTCTACCATTACCTGTTCCTATATTTTCAGCATAACCGCACTTGTATACCATATATGCTACCAAGCACACCGGGTTGGTCTCCCACCATCATATGACTGGTAAATATTTTAAGCTACAATATATATCTATACCCATATTGACACATTATAACTGTATGATTCCTCCCTATCATGAACAGTCTGCTACTGGGATCCAGACCGCATATACATGATCCTGAGCATAACCGCATTTGTATACCATACACGCCACCAAGCACTCCGGTTGGTCTCCCACTACTATATAACTGGTAAATATTTTAGCCACAACATATATCTATACCCATATCGACACATTATAACTGTGTGATTCCTCCCTATCATGAGCAGTCTGCTACTGAGATCCAGACCACATATACATGATCCTGACCCCATACCCTACAGGATCATCCCTCAGACAGACTCTATAAGTGTCTCTAAAGGTACTAATTTGATGAGTAATATTGTAATATCCCTTTACTCCAATATGATTATATATGGAATGTATAATACACAACACTCATGATTTACTCTACCCCTGTAGCATCCATAATAAAGACCAAACTCCTTTATCCAGGACTAGTCCTATCACAGGATGTCCAGAACTACCTCCACTAGACAACCACAGTAAGGGTAGGTGTCCATTAACATGTACATTATACCGGGTTCTGATATCTCAGTATGCTGTCAAAAATTTTCTTTACTTACCACTATCTCCTTTACTAAGGCCTTGTCTATGTCCTGTTAATAAAGTTTGAGCTCTATGCCTACTATTCGATCAACGTATACTATGACATGGTTTCTTGATTCCATATTTCTGTATATTTGTATATATTTGTATATATCTGTGTAAATATGTATATACTCCTTTATGTCACTTGTTATAATATTTACTCTCCATCTTTTACAGCGACTGTGTGATCAAGGCCAAGTTTAGGCCGAAACGTCAAATTACTTGTCGCTCTTGCAATATATATTCAATAAAATTCACTTGAAGCAATTTCTCTCAACGAGTGCAGTGTTCATTAGACATTATGATTTAAGGGATCTTTGACCCCGTTCACTTGCACCAGGTTTTCAATTCGTGTGCCAAAACCTTCATTATCTTACCTACATTCCTATTTTGGTTTTGTGCACCGTTTGGATCCATGTCAACTGCCACGTATGAATATGATGAAGCTTCGGGCTCAACCATTCTATCTAAGATAAGAAGCAAAACTGACTTTCTACATATCCCCAGCAAGGACGTCAAGACACGGGACTGGGAAAAGGAGAAGAAAAAACTCATTTCATATGACCTACACTGTGCCACTCTGGGGAATATCACAGACAAGGCAAATTTCCTCGTGGCCTACGTAGCCATCTACGCCCTACACTGTTCGCTGATAACGTGAAATATTGTGAAACATTTCAAAAAATCCTCAACAAGTGCTCCCTTGATCTGATCCTACTAACCATAGAACACCTCCAGGAAGCAATCAAGGAGACGGAAGATAAGATCACAACCATCGAGACACAACTTACTGCTACCCTGAGTTCCTCCGAATTCACAACCCTCAAAAATAAAGTGGACTCCATCCTATCTACCCATCAAAGGACATTAGAGGACAGAAAAAGGGCTAAGTTCCAAAGGGACACTGAGGACTATCTATCCAACAGAGTCTACAGATGGGAAGACCCACTTCCTCGGAGACAACGTCCAAAATACCGCCGACAACAAGGGGGTTATTACCCATCAGGGGGCTCCTCACCTGCAGGGGGTTCCTCCGCAGGCTCCGGCAGCGAGACTGTGGTGCTCACAGCATGAGACCAGCTTTTTTAGGACAAACTACACGACAACACGGAGGTCAAGGAAGAAGAGACGCGGACCACCAGATGACCCTCAGATCACAGGTAGGAGTCCAAACATAGTTGCTAATATCTCTGATTATTCTCTCTCCCCCCTTGAATATAAGGTGTTAAATATGGGCCTTTCATTCTGTCCCACGCCCAAATGGGATTCTTTCCAACTAGAGAAGGACCTTCACCGTTTCTACCGGAACATTAGACTTAAGGTACACTTCTCAGGGAGCACTATACCCAACCTTAATTCTGTTGGCACAATACCCGACCGTAACAGCGGACCTAGTATTTCCATTGATAATCTTGGGTTAAGAAACCCCAGTAATTTCATGCCACCTAAGACCAATCATGCGGTCGAGACCTTTGTGGAGCTATTAGACAGAGACATCAGAAAGCCATCCATGACCAACAAATCGGTCTCCTCCCTGTCCGCCACAATTTGAATCCCCTGGAGAAACAGGCCTTAGAATCACTCAAAAATAATAACAATATTGTTATAAAACCTGCGGACAAAGGTGGAGCCATTGTGGTCATGAATAGGAGCTATTACATCTCTGAAATCAGGAGACAACTCAGCGACACCACAACATATAAAAAGGTCAACACGGACCCAATCAGCTCCATACGTAATAAGATTAACATGGTCCTTGAGAATCACCTTGAACAGGGAACCATTGATAGTAAGACAAGGACATTCCTGCTTAACCACCATCCAGTCACCCCCATTCTGTATATTCTCCCTAAAATACACAAAAATCCATAACCCGCCGGGACGCCCGATTGTAGCATCCACGGATTCCATTCTGAATCCCTTATCCATCTTTCTCGATAAATTGCTAACACCACATGCCCATTTGACTGAGTCTTTCATCCTTGACACAGGCGATTTTTTGAGTAAAATACATGCTAACAATAGCATTCCCCCAGATAGCATCTTATGCACTATGGATGTGAATAGCCTGTACACATCCATCATTCATGAAAAAGGCATCAGAGCGGTATCACTCACCTTACAGGAGGCTAATGTAGACAGGGGGACTCATCAGTTATGCCTAGACCTACTCAATTTGGTCCTGAGGGAAAATTATTTCCTTTTTGGCGATGAATTTTATATACAGACATGCGGGACCGCAATGGGGTCCAACGTAGCACCGGCCTACGCCAACATCTACATGGACAGGTTTGAGCGAGAATATGTATACCCCAACCCCACATTCAGACAACATGCTACCATGTGGGTTAGATACATAGATGATATTTTCTGTATCTGGAATGGTGATGAATCAAGTCTCCTTAAATTTTTCAATGACATCAATACGGTGACACCTGAGCTGACCTTTACCACAACATACGACATCAGGGATGTAACATTCCTTGACACCCGTGTTATCAAAACACCGAGGGCCGATTGAGTACTGATATTTACACCAAACCTACTGATTGCAACAGTTTGCTTTTATACAACAGTTGTCACCCTGATCCAATGAAGAATAGTTTGCCAAGATCACAATTCAAAAGGGTCACCAGAATTGTATCTGACCCAGCACTCAGAGTGACTAGAATACATGAAATGGCCAATAAGTTTAAGGTACGCAATTACCCCACTGACCTCCTTAACTCAGAATCTAGGAGAGCCATAGATGAGGCAGACACACCCAACACCGCTATCCGTACCAACAAAAACCCACGCATCCCATTTGTACACAACCATCACCCATCCATGCGTAGGGTGCACAACCTAATTAGAAAACATTGGCCAATTCTCACCAAAGCATACCCTGGGATCCAACATTCAGTGACCCACCACTCATGTGTACAAGAAGGGCTAAAAACATCAGAGATAAAGTGGTTAGAGCTGACGTGGGCTCCTGTAAACGATCCACCATTGGGACCTTAACTGGTCAAAAAAGAACAGGAACATTCCCCTGTTTGAGCTGCATGAGTTGTTCCAATATCATCAAAGGCAACGAAGTGGTACACCCCCGCACTGGCAAATCTTTCCCCATCAAGGACTACTTTACTTGCGAATCTAAATTTGTTGTATACATCATTAAATGCCCCTGCGGCCTGTTATATGTTGGTGAAACCACTCAGGCCGTCAGGGACCGAATCTCAGGTCACAAATCAACTATTCGATGTGGAAAAACTTGGCTACCAGTACCAGCCCATTTCGAAGAAGCCAAGCACAACGTAGCCCAACTGAGATTCCAAGTGATAGAAAGTGTCCCCAGACCCAGACGGGGTGGTAACCACATTAGGCTACTAAAACAACGCGAAGCATACTGGATATACACCCTTGACACTATATACCCCAAGGGATTGAATAGAGAGATGGATTGGCTAATGTGATTTCCTTTTCTTCCCCCAGACCAACCCATAAGTTCTCATAACCTTGGCTTTTTTCTACACTTGAGATGGTAAGACCCACACTAAAACAACCTTCTCTCCCCCCCCCCTCTTCTCTTTTATTCAACTACTATCGTTTGTCTTGTTTGGACTCCTACCACGATTATGTTATTTTTATAGTTTGTTTTTATGATTTACCTCCATTATTTGTTTATCCATATCCATCCTTTTATGCTTATGATTTATTTCTATTATTTATTTAATTATTCATGCTATTATCTGTTTGGTTCATCCATTTATTTTACCTACTGTTCCACTGCACTACCGATTATTTACCTCTTATACCCATTGTGGGTTATCATGCCATAATTTATACTTGTTCTTGAATATTTATCTACCATTCATAATTTGGGCTGCTATACACCATTATGTCATATAATTAGGTGACTACAACTATTATGATCACCACAAGTCCAAATGTCACTTCTATTGCCACCCAGCAGCGCCGATCTAGCAAGATGTACTTTCCCCATTAACATCTATTGCGCAGGCGCCGACTCCCACTCTGAACAACGCTATGTTGTTCTCTGACACACTCCTACTGCGCATGCGCTGGCGTGTGACGTCACATCCGGCCATGTGACCAGCCAGCGCTTCTTAAAGCGCTGCTGAGAGCTCATTACAGCCTCCACCTGCTTAGGCACTGATGTGCCAGCGTCCTCACCGGGCTTGCAATACCCTGGATTTATCCCCCACCACCAACGGATGTGAGCTCTCGTTTTTCCAAGGATAAGATAAGTACAATTGTCAGCATCGCCTCATTTTTCACTGGTACCAATGTCTTATGTTCACAGTCTTACAACACATGTCAACAAGCGCTACAGCTGCCTTTCTATTTATCTACAACTGGTAATATAACGCCACACAGACGTTTGTGTTAGCTCCTGCCACTTCAGATGAATATATTTGGCAACTCTACCATTACCTGTTCCTATATTTTCAGCATAACCGCACTTGTATACCATATATGCTACCAAGCACACCGGTTGGTCTCCCACCATCATATGACTGGTAAATATTTTAAGCTACAATATATATCTATACCCATATTGACACATTATAACTGTATGATTCCTCCCTATCATGAACAGTCTGCTACTGGGATCCAGACCGCATATACATGATCCTGAGCATAACCGCATTTGTATACCATACACGCCACCAAGCACTCCGGTTGGTCTCCCACTACTATATAACTGGTAAATATTTTAGCCACAACATATATCTATACCCATATCGACACATTATAACTGTGTGATTCCTCCCTATCATGAGCAGTCTGCTACTGAGATCCAGACCACATATACATGATCCTGACCCCATACCCTACAGGATCATCCCTCAGACAGACTCTATAAGTGTCTCTAAAGGTACTAATTTGATGAGTAATATTGTAATATCCCTTTACTCCAATATGATTATATATGGAATGTATAATACACGACACTCATGATTTACTCTACCCTGATCTATTGTAGCATCCATAATAAAGACCAAACTCCTTTATCCAGGACTAGTCCTATCACAGGATGTCCAGAACTACCTCCACTAGACAACCACAGTAAGGGTAGGTGTCCATTAACATGTACATTATACCGGGTTCTGATATCTCAGTGTACTGTCAAAAATTTTCTTTACTTACCACTATCTCCTATACTAAGGCCTTGTCTATGTCCTGTTAATAAAGTTTGAGCTCTATGCCTACTATTCGATCAACTTGTAATGTATGTAGTACAGTTCATATAGCGTCTTGTGCTTGGGTGCGATGAACATACATGAGACACAGGTTTGATATAGAAAAGTCCTGTATTACTTCATACAAGTTGGCAGAAATAGTCACACAGTTTGCAGACACAGAAACAGGAGACACAGCAGGCCAGAGTAATCCAAGCTCAGCAATCACTCTCCAATACAGATTCAGGATCTTCTTCTCTGTTACCGTAAGTCCATGCAAACGTGGGTCTTTCAAAGAGCAGGGTTCAGAGTCCACAAGTGCATCAGAGTTCCTCAGTAGGAATAGCTGGAGTACAAGGTCCATGGCTTACAGGAGTCAAGTCACAGGTTCACTGCAGGCTAGATTCTGAAGCACTGATTGCTCAGCTGTGGCTGCTTAAGAAGCAAAGGAGAGAATCAGGGCGGGAACATGCAAGCTGGAAACTCCATTTTGACTGAGGGCAAGATAGCTGCAGCAAGACAGAAAGTAAAATGGCTGACGAACAAACTGAGTTTCAGGAATATATACATAGAATCTTATATTACTCCCCCCTTAAGGACAACCTCCGGATGACCTCAGACCAGGCTTGTGTGGGTACCTCTGATGAAACTGACGGAGCAAGCGAGGAGCATTAACGTTATTGACCGGTTCCCATGAGTTGTCCTCCACTGGGTAGCCCTGCCATTTAATCAGATATTGTAACTGATTTCTATACAACCTGGAATCTAAAATCCTTTCCACCACAAATTCTTCCTGACCATCGACTAGCACTGGGTCAGGGCAAGGAGAACAACGTCCAGGAAACGTATTGGGTGTCGCAGCCTTTAGTAGGGATACATGAAAGACAGGGTGGATTCTCATAGTTCTGGGCAGTTGAAGACGACAAGCAACGGCACTTATAATTTTACTGATTTTATAGGGTCCAATGTACTTATGTCCCAACTTAGACGATGGAATCCTTAACTTAAGATTTCTGGTTGACAGCCAGACCAGGTCTCCTACCTTGAAAGCTGGTGCAGGTTTACGAAATTTATCTGCTGCTTTCTTGTACCTTTCCTGAGCCGATTCCAGATTCTCCTTTAGAAGATCCATATTCTTCTGTAAAGACGTGATTCTTTCAGCCACTGCTGGTAAAGGCGTTTCTATTGGAAATCGTGGTAGAATGTTAGGATGATAACCTAGATTAGAGTAAAAAGGAGACTGTTTAGTGGAGGCACTCTGAGAGTTGTTATAAGAGAACTCAGCTAATGGAAGTAGATCCACCCAATCATCCTGTAGGTGGCAGATAAAGCAGCGGAGATACTGCTCCAGGTTTGATTGGTTCGTTCGGTCTGTCCATTAGTCTGGGGATGAAAAGCAGAAGAAAGGTTTACTTTAATGTCCAATGCTGCACAGAAATTTTGCCAAAACCTAGAAGTGAATTGCACCCCTCGATCCGAAATAACCTCATCCGGTACTCCATGTAAGCGAAACACATCTTTAATCATCAAATCTGATGTCTGTTTTGCAGTGGGTAAGCCGACACAAGGGATAAAATGAGCTGCCTTTGTTAGACGGTCAACCACCACTAGAATGGTGTTCTTCCCCTGAGAGGTTGGTAACTCCACAATGAAGTCCATAGAAATGGATCCCCACGGGCGGGACGGGGTGGGAAGAGGCTGTAACAGACCAGTTGGTGAGGAGCGAGGTGTTTTGCATCTTGCACAGACCTCACATGAAGTGACATAATTCAAAACATCCTTCCTGCAAGTGGGCCACCAAAAGAACGAGAAAGAAATTCCTGTGTCTTTAGAATTCCTCTATGCCCAGCTATCTTGGAATCGTGAATGAGTTGCAATACTCTCAATCTGACTGTTTCAGGAATATACAGGGTTGTCCCTGAATCCACACACCATTATTAAAGACAAGACTTACGTCCCTTGGGGTTGTGCCAAAAAGGAATCCGCATGGTATGCTTCCTTGATGTCCTTAAGTAGGTCTTGATTATGAATTACTCCTAGGAATCTAGAGTCAGGAAGAATAGTCTTAGGAGTAGTAATTGGACGTGTCTCTGCTGAGTAAATCCTAGAGAGTGCATCAGCCTTTCCATTGCGCGATCCTGGTCTATAAGAGATGATAAAATTAAATTGGTTTAAGAAAAGATTCCAGCGAGCCTGGCGAGGAGTCAGGCACTTAGCCGACCTGATAAACTCAAGGTTACGATGGTCTGTCAGGACGACTATTTGCTGTGCAGCTCCCTGAAGAAGGTGTCTCCATTCTTTGAAGGCGGCAATAATGGCCAACAACTCTCTATTGCCCACATCGTAGTTCCTCTCAGCCGAAGACAACTGCTGGGAAAAGAAGGCACAGGGATGCAAGACATTCTTCTCACCTGTTCTCTGAGAGAGTATAGCTCCAACGGCACAGTCTGAAGCATCCACCTCTATTATGAAGGCAAGCTCGGGGTTGGGATGTACTAGGATAGGTGCAGTGGTAAATTTATCTTTTAGACGGGAAAATGCTTCCTGGGCTTGGGGAGTCCAGGAGAACCTAGACTCTTTCCGGGTAAGTTGAGTGATAGGTGACACTACCTCAGAGAAATTTCTAATGAAACGTCTATAGAAGTTGGCAAACCCGATGAAGCGCTGTACCTCCTTCACATTTCTAGGACTTGGCCAATCCTTGATGGCTTGGGTTTTGCTTCCATCCATACTAATTCCTTGTGTAGACAGTACATACCCCAGAAATTGAATTTCGGTCCTATGGAATTCACACTTTTCAAGTTTGATGTAAAGATGATTTTGTCTTAGACGTTCCAAGACCATTCTCACATGTCCATGATGTTCCTCTGTGGAGTTAGAAAAAATTAGAATATCATCCAAATAAATTACCACGAATGTATCTAGGAGATCCCTGAAGATGTCATTCACCAAGTGTTGGAAAGTGGCTGGGGCGGTACTCAGACCAAAAGGCATAACTAGATATTCAAAGTGTCCATAGCGTGACCTGAATGCAGTCTTCCATTCATCCCCAGGTCTAATACGGACTAAGTTATAGGCCCCACGAAGATCTAGTTTAGAAAAATTTTGGCATGTCGCACTCTCTCCAATAACTCAGGGATTAAAGGCAATGGATAACGGTTTCTAATAGTAACCTTATTGAGTTCCCTATAGTCTACGCATGGTCTCAGAGATCCATCTTTCTTCTTTACAAAGAAGATGGGTGCACCTGCAGGAGATGAAGAGGGGCGTATGAAGCCCTTGGCTAGATTTTCATCTATGTAATCCTTTAAAGCCTTTAGCTCGGGCCCCGCCAGGGGTAGATCTTACCAAAAGGTATCTCTGCTCCAGGCAATAATTCAATTGGACAATCATATGGACGGTGAGGAGGAAGCTGGTCAGCGTTCTTCTTGTCACATAAATCCACATAGTCCTGGTATACAGCTGGTAGTTCAGGGACTGACATGATTCCTTTAGGAACAGAGCAAGCTGAAACTTTTGGACTCATCTGTTTCTCTGGAAAGTGTAATTCCTTGGTCTCCCAGTTAATGGTAGGATTCTGAGCCTGCAGCCATGGTAGCCCTAGAATAATGGGAAAGTGGGAGAAGAGATAAGCATAAAGGACAGTTTTCTTGATGATCTTTACCCATAAGAACCCTCAAAGGCTCTGTTTCCTGATCCACTGGTCCAGAGGTCAGCAGGGAGCCATCCACAGTTTCCATCTGTACTGGAGTAGCCTTCTTCACTGAACGTATTCCCTGTTTCAGAGCAAAGGAGACATCCATAAAATTTCCACTTGCCCCTGAGTCGATCATAGCAGAGCTAGACACCCAAGCTGAGTCAACCCAGAGTTTGATGGAAAGAAAGCAATGAGAATTGTTTTTCTTACAACTCAGCTGGGACACCGCTGAGGAAACTTGAAAAATGGCAGCGTTTACACAGTCAACGTCCTCAGAGGTAACGGAGTTTAAGTCCGAGAAATCAAGATCTGTCGCTGCAGATCTCTCTGGAGCCTGAGGCTCGGACCTGACAGATCCCCTCTCGCAACACTCACAATGAATGAGTGCTGCAGTAGTCTTACGAGAACGGCTGGGGCAGTTTATAATGAAGTGCCCTGACTTACCACAATAGAAACATAGATTCTCCTTAAAACGATGTTCCTTGCGTGCATCACTAACCCGTCGTTGTAAAGAGTCTACCTGCATGGGTTCAGGTTCAGGTTCCCGTGTAATCCTACTCAAAGGTTCCTTAGCTGGAGAGGAAGGTAGGAAAAGGTTAGTACGATTGCTTTCGAACCATCTCTCTTGCCTGCGTTCAGTCAGACGAGTATCAATACGGATGCAGTAGTTAATAAAGTCACCTAACGCAGTGGGAGGGTCGGCACGAGCAAGTTCATCCTTAATCAGTGGAGATAACCCCTTTCGAAAAATAGATTTTTTGGCGGAACTGTCCCAGGTGGTATCAAGGGCCCATCTCCTGAAATCCAAGGCATATTCAGCTACCGAGTGCTTACCTTGGCGCAAAGCTAACATGGCTGCTTCAGCTGTTGCACCTCGATTGGGGTCATCAAACACCTGTCCCATGGCTGAAATAAAATCATCAAGGTGATTCAAACAATCATCCTCAGTCTCAATCAGAGGGTTTGCCCACATTAAAGCCTTGTTGGTAAGCAACATAATTATAGTAAGCACCTTAGATCGTTCAGTGGGAAATTGTGAAGCATGTGCAGAAAAAAAAAGATTGCATTGATTAATAAATCCCCTGAATTTCTCACGTTCACCGCCAAAACGAAAAGGGGGCAACTTGGGAATCCCAGCACTCGGGGCTACGGCAGGAGCCTGGACTCGCCCCTCTAGAACCTCAATCCTGGCTCGCAAATCCTGGGTAGTCTGTCCAACCACTTGCAAATTGTGATTATTGAGGTCCTGTAGATTTGTAAAACGGGTCTTTATATTCTGCAAATCTGCAAGGATATTATCAGTCACTCCGCAAAGTTCCTTTATGCGGGCCTCCATTTTCCAGATCTTTTAAGACAGGATTACTGGAAGAAGAGGAGAGAAAAAAAAAACAATAGTGTTCACCTGTGGCAACACTGCAGAGAGAAAAAAAAATTAAGGGAACTGCTCACCTGGAATGGTTGTGAGAAGTCACAACCACTATCATCACAGAAAGTTTCAACCAGACATCTGATATCCAGAGTTACAGCAGACAAAAAAGAGAAAAGAAAGGAGAAAAAAAAACAATAGTGTTTACCTGTGGTAACACTGCAAAAAAGAAAAAACTTAAGGGAATTGCTCACCTGGAATGGTTGTGAGAAGTCACAACCACTGTCATCACAGAAAGTACAACCGGACGTCTGATATCCACAGTACAGCAGACACAGCCTTCCAGACCCAGCAGACACTAACGTTTTGGCTTCAGAATCTTGTAATGTATGTAGTACAGTTCATATAGCGTCTTGTGCTTGGGTGCGATGAACATACATGAGACACAGGTTTGATATAGAAAAGTCCTGTATTACTTCATACAAGTTGGCAGAAATAGTCACACAGTTTGCAGACACAGAAACAGGAGACACAGCAGGCCAGAGTAATCCAAGCTCAGCAATCACTCTCCAATACAGATTCAGGATCTTCTTCTCTGTTACCGTAAGTCCATGCAAACGTGGGTCTTTCAAAGAGCAGGGTTCAGAGTCCACAAGTGCTTCAGAGTTCCTCAGTAGGAATAGCTGGAGTACAAGGTCCAAGGCTTACAGGAGTCAAGTCACAGGTTCACTGCAGGCTAGATTCTGAAGCACTGATTGCTCAGCTGTGGCTGCTTAAGAAGCAAAGGAGAGAATCAGGGCGGGAACATGCAAGCTGGAAACTCCATTTTGACTGAGGGCAAGATAGCTGCAGCAAGACAGAAAGTAAAATGGCTGACGAACAAACTGAGTTTCAGGAATATATACATAGAACCTTACACAACGTATACTATGACATGGTTTCTTGATTCCATATTTCTGTATATTTGTATATATTTGTATATATCTGTGTAAATATGTATATACTCCTTTATGTCACTTGTTATAATATTTACTCTCCATCTTTTACAGCGACTGTGTGATCAAGGCCAAGTTTAGGCCAAAACGTCAAATTACTTGTCGCTCTTGCAATATATATTCAATAAAATTCACTTGAAGCAATTTCTCTCAACGAGTACAGTGTTCATTAGACATTATGATTTAAGGGATCTTTGACCCCGTTCACTTGCACCAGGTTTTCAATTCATTATCTTACTGATATTTTTTATATACTTCTACTGGCAGGCCGTCCACCCCCGGTTCCTTGCCATTAGACATAGTACTCAGGGCCTCTTCAAGTTTGTCCAAACCCAAGGGTTCGTCCACAGATTTCTGTCTGCATCAGAGAGTCGTGGGAGCTTAGCTAATTCCAAAAATCTTCAAGATCCTTTACAGACGCCCCAGAATGAGAGGAATATAAGTTAGTAAAAAAAAACTCCAAAACTCACAGGACTCCCGATGCATCAGTAACAAGCATCCCACTCTCACTACTCTCACTACTAAGCGCATGTATAAACGAGGACCCCTTCTGTGCTGACGTTATAACTGAGAGTAGGTGCCCACACTTTCTGCATTCTCAAAAAATTGGGTCGATTGAAACATACGTTTCTGCGCCGCCACCTCCAGAGACAATTTGATCACTCGTGATTGAGCGTCCTTCAGTCTCTGCTGCGTACTGGGAGTCACTTGTATTGAGAAAGCCCTCTCTGCATCCTCCAGTTCCTGGAGCAAAAGTTTGGACTTTCTACCAGAACTAGATTTAATCTTTGAAATCTCACGTATAAACATACCACATACCATATGCCTTTAGGGATTCCCACACCGGACTAGAGGCCGAATTCTCATTGAACCTAAGGAATTCCTGTAGTTCAGAGGTGAATGAATCAGTTTTATCTACTAATTGTAGCCAAAATGGATTTAAACGCCAGAGCGGCCTATCCCTCAGCATATTATTATTTCCTTTAATAACGACAGATAGGGGCAAATGATCTGACACCGTCCTTGGTAAATATTCAACGTTTATAATTTTCCCCAATATGAGACCATCCCCCAATGCCAAGTCAATACGAGACAGGGAAGAGAAAGTAGAGGAGAAACATGAGTACTGGTATATCCCAGGATTCCTGCATCTCCACAAATCGGTTAAGGCTAATTCACGCAGGAGCACCCCGAATGGTGTACAGTTAGCCTCTGGTTTTATAGGTGCATGAGTACCTCTATCCCAATGGGTATCTAAAATATTGTTAAAATCACCTACCACTAAATATGGGACTCCTGGAAAGTCTCTCAATATAGTTAGGATTTTATATATGATTTTGCTGCTATATGGCGGAGGAATATATATATAGATATTAATATAATCGTGACCGCAGACAGCGTACAATACAAGAGGACAAACCTCCCCTCTTCATCTACCACCACTCTTTTACATAGAAATTGGGCATCCCGTTTAATCAGTATGCTGACACCTCTAGAGTACTGAGAATATGTGGAATGATATCCCGCTAATATCCATCTTTTATCCAGAGTGTTAAGTGTTTCACGTGTGAGGTGCGTCTCTTGTAAGCAAATTACAGTTGGTTTGCGATCCGTAATAACAGAAAAAATCGCTTGTCTTTTTACTGGGGATTTCATCCCTCTAACATTCCAGCTAAGAATCGCAACATCCCCCATACTTGATATTTTCAAACTTGAACAACATTATCCAATCATTTTTAGCTACGTACCTTTGGACATACATGTACCCATCAAAGGACCAAACACCCCCCCAATCCCACCGTTCTCCCTAATAACATATCCCAACATAACTCTCAACTGTATTAGGCCCACCTCACAGAAGAACAATGTTATTCCCCTTGAAATGTATAAAGCCAAATACCGGGCGTTTTTGTTCCCATCTCACCCCCCACATATTCCAGGATAATACCCCACAGCACATAAACAACTATCCAAACATAGGAACAGTTCAAGACGTCCAGATTGTCCAAAAGATTCACGTTTCTTCACCGCATTCCACCATCACCGTTCTTAAATGCTGTTCATTCAGATCCAACCAGTCAGCAGCCTCTGTAGCATCCAGAAAAAAATGAGATTTGTTTCCAGCTTCAACCCGCAGCTTTCCCGGGAAGGTTATAGAGTATTTGAGGTCAAGGGCCCTCAGTCGTTTTTTAATATCAACAAATTGAGCTCTCATTTTTTGCACTTTTGGTGAAAAGTCCGGAAAGAAGGAAACTTTAGACCCATCTATGGTTAGATCAGAGTGGTCTCTTGAAATCTAAGAATACTGTCCCTGTCCCTGTAGTGCAATAGTTTAGCCAGAATGGGTCTTGGCGGGCGACCAGGGGGAGGGGGACGAGCCGGGACTCTATGAGCGCGTTCCACCGCATACAAATGGGTCAAATTATCAGATCCAACTTTTTCCTTTATCCAGGCTTCAATAAAATTAGTAGGATTTTTGCCCTCGCATCGCTCCGGGATGCCGACTATACGCACATTGTTGCGCCTGGACCTGTTTTCAAGGTCATCCGTTTTATTCCATACTGCAGCCAGATCTTTTTCAAATTCTTTATTATACTGCACAGATTTAGAAACTGTATTTTCCACCACACCAACTCTTTTTTCTAGTTGCCCAGTTCTATCCTTAACTGTATGGAGGTCGTGTTTTACATTCTGCATTGACTCCTGTAAAAAGCCCAGCTGAGTAAGCACATTAGCAATAGCTGATCCACACTGCATAACCGCCACCAACACATCCTTTATAGTGGGTTCAGCAGGGACCTGTAACTTCAGCGCTGCAAGCTGTTTCTTATTTTGCTCCACCAGTTCTCCCCAGCTAGCCAGAGTCTCCTGATTCCTCTGTCCTCCAGTGTTTTCAGTCACCTCCTCCCCTTCCTCATTCATCTCCCGCTCTATACCTTCTCCGGTGTCTGGATCCTTTCCAGCCTCCTGAGAAGACTCCTCCAATTCCTCCACTCGGGCAAATCGCTGCAAACGGACCGCTACCTCTCTGTTTCTGGCTGTACTTTTGCTTTCTGCATCAGCCAGGGCACTCACTGAATCAGCAGCGCCATCTTGGGGACCCAGGGCCATCTCTCCTGCGATCCTCCTTTGGCCATTTTTCGGAATGGTATGTGTCAGGAGCACTCAGCTACGACCCCACGACCTTCACCAGTCCCTAGGGTCACTCCACCATAAATACCAGCTGTGCTGTGGGGATTTAGCAGCGGTACTTAGTTAGATCATGTGGGAGCTCTGCAGGCACGCGTCCTCTTCACATGTTGCTAGGCCATGCCCCCCTCTGTGATCTATATATTAATTGCATTATTTTTCATTTATACCAGGAAAGTGAAGCTGAAGAGGAGCTCCCAGAAGAAGGACGGGGTGGAGAGATACCCGGAGTGGGCTCGCAATTCGTAAGTTTCCTGTATGCATCGCTGAAACACAACATCACACTACACACAATACATAGAAAACAATTTAGTACAGACATCACACCGCACCCAAACACATATGCCTACATCCAAGCACATAATTATTTTTTTTTCATAGTCTTCTGAATCTGGTGCTCGGCCAAGAGGTCTTCGCAGTGCCTCCCAGGGTCGTCGGCGTGAGCGACGCGGCAGTCACCATCCTGTAAGTATAACTGTTTTTTTTTTTTTTTTTTAAAAACATTTTTGCTTGATC
>JARQOD010002844.1:0-72299 GCA_033576555.1 Oophaga sylvatica | reverse complement strand
TATCCGTTTTGTCTATGCCCCTTGGTAACCCTGTCCCGTAGTTACCCTTCTAGGAGTTTTCCTTCTGCTTATAGCTCTCTGGAGTTAGGCCACGCCCATCAGCAGTCACGTGCTTAAGGTCCTTCTGGCCTGAAGCATTTCCTCTGTTACTGCTCCCTCTGAGAGACCTGTGGCCGGCGCCGCCCCTTGGCAGTCACGTGCTTGGGTCCTGTTAGTCTGAAGCACGCATCTTCCCCGCTACTGCCCCGCTCCACAGGTATCTTTGAGCGCAGTTTGTCTTATTCAGGACACGCGCACCGGCTCGGGTGAGCAAGTGCAGTGCGGTGTTCGTGATATTATAACTGACCGCTACTTTTTTTTTTTTTTTTCTCCTGTGTGTGTTATGGATCCTATGTATGCCCTTTCTGAGAAGGTAAAGCACCTGACTCAGACGTCTCAGAAACTGAATGAGGAACAGCGAGTTCTGGCTCAGTCTCAGCAGCTGATGGCTGACACTGTGCAGGGGGCTTTATCATCTGGTGCTCATGGGACAGGGGTTCAAGATGTTACATTAGTTTCCCCAGAGCCCGGTTAAATTACCAGATACCTTTTCCGGAGATAGAAAGGAATTTAAAGTTTTCAAAGAGGGCTGTAAGCTTTTTTTTCTCTTTAAGACCGCACTCTTCTGGGGATGAAAGTCAGAGGGTGGGGGTCATTATGTCTCTGTTAAGGGGAGCCCCCCAGGCTTGGGCTTTTTCCCTTCCTACCACTGCCCCTGAAAGAATGACTGTGGATGCATTTTTTTGAGGCCTGGGGCATATTTATGATGAGCCTGATCGAGTGCTGATGGCTGAGGACATGGTGATGAGTGTATGTCAGGGGAAGCACTCAGCCGAGTAGTTTTGCTCAGAGTTCGACGCTGGGCTGATGAGGTCTGTTGGAATGATGCCGCCCTCCGGGGCTTGTTCCGTAGAGGCCTGTCTGAACGTCTGAAAGATGCCTTGGCACTCCACCCTCCGCCTGATTCTCTGGAGGACGCCATGACGCAGGCTGTCCGAATGGATCGCAGGCTGCGGGCGAGAGGTGTGATGCAGGTTGAGACACCATTTTTCTCCGTAGAAGGGGAGCCAGTCCTGTATTGGAGTCCATGGAGATGGGAGCCATCGACCTCAAAGAGAAAGAAAGGAGACGGAGGCGCTTAGAAAAGCTGTGTTTTTTACTGCGGTGATCCTGGACATTGGAAATGTAACTGTCCTCCTGCCCACCGACTAAGGCTAGTTTCACACATCCGGTGTGGCCTGACGGCGCCCCCGGCATTTTGCCGCAGCGCCGCATCAGAAAACCTGATGCGCCGCTTGCGGTTTTTTTTGCATTGACTTGCATTAGCGCCGGATGGCGCCGCATGTCAATGCGTCGTATGCGATTTTGTCCGGATGCGGCGGAAATGTACATTCCGGCGGGCGGACAAAACGCAGCATGTAACGTTTTTTTTTTTTTGCCGGATTCCCTGATGTCTCCGGGCATCAGAAACCATCCGGCAAAAAAACGCATGCGGCGCAAGCGGCGCATCAGGTTTTCTGATGCGGCGCTGCGGCCAAATGCTGGGGGGCCGTCAGGCGCACACCGGATGTGTGAAAGAGGCCTAAACAAGCGACTGAGTTGGGTGATCATCGTGGAGGTCACTCAGACTCTCAGGTACCCTTTCCTTCATTTTCTAAGATACTGTTAAAGGTGGAACTTGGTGTGAAGAACTGCTTTTTCCTTACTTCATCTTTTGTGGACTGTGGGTCATCCTTGAACCTGATTGACTCTAAGCTGGTGGCCAGCTGTAGATTAGGGACAGTTAGGTTGGAGACTCCTATTAAAATAATGGCCATTGATTCTACAACCTCTCACCAAGGACGGTGTTCATTTTGTTTCTGAAGAATTCACCCTCAGGGTGGGGGCCCTTCACCAGGAGCGTATGTCATGTTTTGTTTTGGATAACATCTCTGCTGGCCTGGTGTTAGGGTTTCCCTGGTTGCAACGGCATAACCCGATTATTGACTGGGATTCCCGTGATATTGTTAAATGGGGATCTAATTGTTCTGAAAGATGTCTTGCTACTGTGTCTGTGTCGTCCGTTGGTCTGGAAGGTATTCCGGAGTACCTGAAGGACTATGCGGACGTTTTCTCTGAAAAAGAGGCTGAAGTTTTACCACCACACCGCCCATTTGATTGTGCCATTGACCTGGTTCCAGGTACTAAATTGCCCAAGGCCCGCTTGTATAACCTCTCGGGTCCCGAGCGGGCTGCTATGAAAGAATACATTTCCGAGAGCCTTCGTAAGGGACACATTCGTCCTTCTGTTTCCCCCATGGCGGCGGGGTTCTTTTTCGTTAAGAAAAAAGACGGTGGTTTGGCCCATGCCTCGATTTTCGAGAGTTAAATAAGATAACTGTGAGAAATACTTACCCCCTCCCACTTATTCCTGATTTGTACAACCAGTTGTTGGGGCTAAGTGGTTTTCGAAATTGGATCTGCGGGGGGCATATAACCTTATCCGGGTCCGGGAGGGAGATGGTGGAAGACTGCTTTTCTCACTATGAAGGGTTGTTTGAAAACTTGGTCATGCCTTTCGGTCTGACCAACGCACCAGCAGTCTTCCAAATTTTATTAATCATGTGTTCTCTGACTTTATTGGGCGTTTTATGGTTGTGTATTTGTATGACATTCTTATCTACTCGCCTGATAAACAAACTCACATTGATCATCTTCGGGCAGTTCTCCAAAGGCTCCGGGAGAACTGTCTCTTTGCTAAGCTAGAGAAATGTTCATTCTTCGTTCAGGAACTGTCTTTTCTGGGGTTCATTGTGTCTGCTGAGGGTATCGCATGGATCCTATAAGGTGCAGGCCATTGTTGATTGGGTACAACCTCGTGATTTGAAGGCTTGCAATGTTTCTTAGGATTCGCAAATTACTATCGCAAGTTTTATAAGGGGGTTCTCGCAGGTAGTTAAACCTCTCACAGATCTGACTCAAAAGGGGGCTGATGTCAAGAATTGGTCAGCCGCAGCGGTGGCGGCATTTCAGTTTTTAAAAAAATGTTTCATGTCTGCTCCGGTTCTTATTCAACCAGACCCGTCTGAACCATTTATTGTTGAGGTGGACGCCTCGGAGGTGGGGGTGGTGGCGGTGTTGTCCCAGGGACCCACCACTTTGACTAATTTGAGACCCTGTGCCTTTTTCTCTAAGAAATTCTCTCCTGCGGAGAGAAACTATGATGTTGGGAATTGAGAACTTCTGGCGTGAAGTTGGCCTTTGAAGAATGGAGGCATTTTTTGGAGGGTGCTGTCCATCCTATTACCGTGGTTACGGACCACAAGAACCTAGCTTACATTGAGTCTGCTAAAAGGTTGACTCCTAGACAGGCAAGATGGTCACTTTTTTTTTCCCGATTCCAGTTCTCCATCACTTTTCGGCCAGGATCCAAAAATGTCAAGGCTGATGCCTTGTCACGCAGTCTGGATCCGGTGTCTCCCCCGAACCTCCATCCTCCATTTTTCAGCCTGGGGTGGTGGTGGCAGTTGTTTCTGCTGGGTTGGAGCAGGAGATTCGGGAAGCTCAGTCTCTTGCCCCTCCAGCTAAGCCAGTGGATAAACTTTTTGTACCAGTTCAATTTCGTCTCAGGATCCTTCGGGAATTCCACGACTCAGTTCAGGGTGGACATCCTGGGATCTCGGCTACCCGGAGGGCCATCGCTAGATATTCTGGTGGTCTTCTTTAGCCTCTGATGTTGGGGAATTTGTGTCTGCTTGTGGGGTATGTGCCCGTGCGAAACCCCCCATAACCGGCCGGCCAGGGAATTGGTGCCACTGCCCATTTGTCCATGGATTTTATCACCAACCTTCCTCCTTCCAAGGGTAACACCGTCATTTGGGTAGTGGTGGACAGGTTTAGTAAACAGGCACATTTTGTACCTTGGCGGCTTTACCTAATGCGGAAACGTTGTCCAGATTGTTTGTTGAGCATGTGGTGCGGTTGCATGGGGTACCCTTGAATGTGGTGTCTGATAGGGGGGTACAATTTGTTTCCAGATTTTGGAGGGCATTTTGTAAGAGGTTGGGTATTGGTCTGTCTTTTTCATCCGCTTATCATCCAGAGACTAATGGGCAGACTGAGCGGACCAATCAGTCTCTGGAGCAAATCCTGCGTTGCCTGACCTCAGCCCGACAGGATGATTGGTGTACTGCGTTACCTTTGGCTGAGTTTGCGTTTAAGAACCGCATTAACCAGTCTATGGGCACATCTCCCTTTTTCTGCAATTATGGGTTTCATCCACATTTTGGGGAGTTCTCCCGTTTGGACTCTGGGTGTCCTGGGCGGATGGGACAATCCAGCGGTTGGGGGAGTTATGGCAGGAAGTCCAAAGGAACATTACGAAGGCTCAGTCTAAATATAAGTTTTTTGCTGACAAAAAAAGGTCTGTGGGGCCGGTGTTCCAGGTTGGGGATAAGGTATGGTTATCTACTAGGAATATAAGGCTCAAGGTCCCCTCTGCGAAACTTGGACCTAAATTTATTGGTCCTTATGAAATTACGGAAGCAGTTAACCCGGTGGCATTTCGGTTGCGTCTCCCTCCGTCTCTACGGATTCCCAACGTTTTCCATAGGGCCCTTTTGAAACCTGTGGGGTCCTGTAGGGAAGGACCGTTGTCTTCCCCACCACCGGTTTTGGTAGACGGGCAGTCTGAGTACGAGGTGGAACGAATTCTTGACTCTAGGTTTGTCCGTCGTGCTCTTCAGTGTCTGATACATTGGAAAGGCTGTGGGTTCCTGCCCGATCTGTTCATGCGGATCAGTTGGTCTGGGCCTTTCATGCCAGGTGTCCTGAGAAACCCGGGGGTCCGGTGGCCCCCCGTTGAGAGGGGGGGTACTGTCATGACCCAGGACGGGGGTTTGTCTTTGTTCCGTCCTGGCCAGACTGGGGTTAATGGTTTCAGCCTCTCTCTGGCAGAAGGCGGCTATTTAGTTGCCAATTGACCTAGGTCTGGTGTCAGTTATACTCCTGCCCTCGGCTGAGTTAATTGACCTCCTGTGTGCCTGTGCCTTGTGCCTGATCTTGTTGCTTGTTTGGTTTTGACCCGGTCCGTCTCTTCGTTGTGAGTTTCTCTACTGTCTTGGTACTGTGTATTTGCCCGTTCTGGTTTTCTGATCCCTTGGCTACGTTCTGGTTATTCTCTGCCTGCTCCTCTTGTACTGCGTTGCTCCCTCTGTGTATCACCTAGCTATCCTGACTATCCGTTTTGTCTATGCCCCTTGGTAACTCTGTCCCGTAGTTACCCTTCTAGGAGTTTTCCTTCTGCTCATAACTCTCTGGAGCTTAGGCCACGCCCATCAGCAGTCACGTGTTTAAGGTCCTCTGGCCTGAAGCATTCTCTGTCTGTTACTGCTTTCTCTGAGAGACCTGTGGCCGGCGCCGCCCCTTGGCAGTCATGTGATTCAGGTCCTCTGGCCAGAAGCATTCTCTACCTGTTACTGCTTTCTCTGAGAGACCTGTGGCCGGCGCTGCCCCTTGGCAGTCACGTGCTTGGGTCCTGTTAGTCTGAAGCACGCATCTTCACCGCTACTGCCCCGCTCCACAGGTATCTTTGAGCGCAGTTTGTCTTATTCAGGACACGCGCACTGGCTCAGTGAGCAAGTGCAGTGCGGTGTTCGTGATAAGCACACTGGTGAAACCAAGACTATATCTGGCGGCCCTCAAGCCAGGCTCCAAGGCATTTGAAGGGCATGGCTACCTCTCACAGGCTCACAGTCTGATGACCTCATCTGGACCGCCCCAGAACCAGGCCAGATGGTGATGCATGACTGACACCAATCACCTCACCTCTGACAGAAGAGCGAAGCCTACGCCCACCAGACGCCTGTGCAGGGACCCCCTCTCTGTCGCCAACACTACCCCAAACGAAATATGGCGATGCGCAGCGACAGAGGCCGGCGTCAAAGGAGTGGAACCATATGAGGACACCGTTCTCCTATCACCGGCACCACCAGCCGAAGGAGTCCAGCGCCTCCCAGTGGCCAAGGCAGGAACACCAGCCACTGAATCCGACTGCGACGTGACTGGCATTGTGTTGTTGGGCTAGCAGTCGCCTTTTACAGTGTCTTGCGAAAGTATTCGGCTCCCTGGGACTTTTCAACCTTTTCCCACATATCATGCTTCAAACATAAAGATACCAAATGTAAATTTTGGTGAAGAATCAACAACAAGTGGGACACAATTGTGAAGTAGAACGAAGTTTATTGGTTATTTAAAATTTCTGTGGAAATACAAAACTAAAAATTGGGGAATGCAATATTATTCGTCCCCTTTATCTTAATAATTTGTTGCGCCACCTTTTGCTGCGATTACAGCTGCAAGTCACTTGGGGTACGTCTCTATCAGTTTTGTACATCGAGTGACTGAAATTCTTGCCCATTCTTCTTTGGCAAACAGCTCGAGCTCAGTCAGGTTGGATGGAGATCGTTTGTGAACAGCAGTTTTCAGCTCTTTCCACAGATTCTCGATTGGATTCAAGTCTGGACTTTGACTTGACCATTCTAACACCTGGATACGTTTATTTGTGAACCATTCCATTGTAGATTTTGCTTTATGTTTGGGATCATTGTCTTGTTGGAAGACAAATCTCCGTCCCTGTCTCAGGTCTTTTGCAGACTCCAACAGGTTTTCTTCCTGTATTTGGCTCCATCTTCCATCAATTTTAACCATCTTCCCTGTCCCTGCTGAAGAAAAGCAGGCCCAAACCATGATGCTGCTACCACCATGTTTGACAGTGGGGATGGTGTGTTCAGGGTGATGAGCTGTGTTGCCTTTACACCAAACATATCGTTTGGCATTGTTGCCAAAAAGTTCGATTTTGGTTTAATCTGACCAGAGCACCTTCTTCCACATGTTTGGTGTGTCTCCCAGGTGGCTTGTTGCAAACTTTAAATTACACTTTTTATGGATATCTTTGAGAAATGGCTTTCTTCTAACCACTCTTCCATAAAGGCCAGATTTGTGCAGTGTACGACTGATTGTTGTCCTATGGACAGACTGTCCCACCTCAGCTGTAGATCTCTGCAGGTTATCCAGAGTGATCATGGGCCTCTTGCCTGCATCTCTGATCAGTCTTCTCCTTATTTGAGATGAAAGTTTAGAGGGACGGATGGGTCTTGGTAGATTTGCAGTTATATGATACTCCTTGCATTTCAATATGATCGCTTGCACAGTGCTCCTTGGGATGTTTAAAGTTTTGGAAATCATTTTGTATCCAAATCCAGCTTTAAACTTCTCCACAACAGTATCACGGACCTGCCTGTTGTGTTCCTTGGTCTTCATGATGCTCTTTGTGCTTCAAACAGAACCCTGAGAATATCATAGAGCAGGTGCATTTATACGGAGACTTGATTACAGACAGGTGGATTATATTTATCATCATTAGTCATTTAGGACAAAATTGGATCATTCAGAGATCCACAATGAACTTCTGGAGTGAGTTTGCTGCCCTGAAAGTAATGGGGCCGAATAATATTGCACGCCCCACTTTTCAGTTTTTGCATTTCCACAAAAATTTAAAATAACCAATAAATTTCGTTCTACTTCACAATTGTGTCCCACTTGTTGTTGATTCTTCACCAAAAATTTACATTTGGTATCTCTATGTTTGAAGCATGATATGTGGAAAAAGGTTGAAAAGTTCCAGGGAGCCGAATACTTTGCAATTAACTTTTACTGAATTAACTATTTGACCAACTTTAGGCGATACGTAAAAATACATAGCAGTTGTAAATCATTATACCACTGCATTTTGATAGATGCACATAGAGCTAGGTCTTTTTATATTACACCAGCCTATGTCCTGATGTCTTCTCTAGCCCTATACAACTATCTATACATATCCTTTTTGCACGTAGCACTTTTCACCTTTGTGGTGAGTATATAAAATTCTTTTTTATTGAACATAATAAAAGTTATATTTTATGAGGGTTTTTCAGTTAGCCGTATGTTTAAGGACAGTTTTATTTCAGAAAATTATCATCCTATCAAAATTCTCCATGTGTTAGCATGAGTCATGGCTACGAGCCTTGTCTTAAACACTTTGTTGTGTTTTTTTACATTTCACTCTATTGCCATTACCACTTATTTTTCATACATTTTGCACAACACTACAATTAACTTTTGATATTTTTTTCAATCCCAATTATTCAACCCTTTGCAAAAAGGATGTAACAAGAAATGCTTGGTGGGCATGTAAGGGCTGGCCAGGGCTGTAATCGTGACTACGAACACTAAGATATCGGTGTCCAGGCCGTCCCAGAAACATAAAGTCTATTGCTATGCGTACCTGTATCTCCAGGTTCAGGTCCCTCTGGGGACTTCTCAGACAACGGAGATTCCTTCTCACAGCGACCCCCATCAAATGAGACACAGTCTATTGCAACTGGAATGGTTACTTTACTATAAGCTTTGCACAGCATATCCACAGTTGTTACATTTTGGGTTACATATTCTTCCATATGGGATTCCTCAACTTTCCCTGCACTGCTGACGCTTCCTTGCAGTACGAGCCCAGACTGGACCGTCTTAGACTGCTTCCCAGCTTCCTCCTGGCTCAACCTCACCACAATGACAATTTCCTCTGCCTGCTTCGCCCCAGAATAGAGATCATCAGTCACTAAGTTAGGCTGCCTCTGGCAAAACATCCAACCTGTCCATACTGTTCCCTGTGAAGCTTCAACGCCCCATTCTCTCTCACTCACTGAATCTGAACATTTCTCGGTCCCTCCAGCTCCAGACCTCTGGGCATCCGCCCAGGCCATCATTTGCCACAACTTCTGCAGCAGTCTTCTGTCCCACTGTCCTTCCATTCTTTAACTGTGAATATCTGGGACTAACACTTGCTGAATGTTACGAGGCTGTCGAGCCGTCCTGGGCCTAGAGCCCGTGTGGATACTAAGGGCACCCTGGCCCGTTTGAACTAACTTCCCACTTGCTTAGCCTTGCCTCTCGGCAGCCCCTCCTATTATATTAACCCTACACTAAACCTATCTCTAACTACAACTAGTATGTGCTAGGAAGCCCCCATCTAGTGGCCATTCCCGAGCATTACACTTTCCCTATACTACACACGAAAACATTGCAAACATTATCACATCATATACAATGAGGAACAATAAAACCGGAAACAAAGCGATGGTAATACCCAGAAGGGGTAGCAGTACCATATCATACATGAGGCAGTACATGAAACATGTAGCAACACCAGTAAGCAAAACATGGCATAAATACAATGAACATTATTAACTTAACCCCTTTACAGGCAGATACTGGTACAGAAAGCAAAATTTGGCAGCAGGTAACATGGCCTCCAGGTATTTGCAACATGTGCAGCCAGGTATTACATTTTACCCTACCTTCTAATTTGTGAAAGACTACCTCATATTTATAACTTGTCACTTTTGCTTACAGTGGGTGCGGAAAGTAATCAGACCCCATTAAATTTTTCACTCTTTGCTTCATTGTAACCATTCGGTAAATTCAAAAAAGTTATTTTTTTTCTTTTTAACCCCTTTCTGCCATCAGACGTACTATTCCGTCCATGTGACCCTGGACCTAATTCCCATGGACGGAATAGTATGTCATAGGCGATCAGCTGCGCTCCCGGGGGGAGCGTAGCTGATCGCCGCCGGGTGTCAGCTGTATATCACAGCTGACACCCAGCACTATGTGTCAGGAGCGGTCACGGACCGCTCCCGGCACATTAACCCCTAGCACACCGCGATCAAACATGATCGCGGTGTGCCCGGGGCACAGGGGAGGATCGCGCAGGCAGGGGGCTCCCTGCGCGCCCCCTGAGACCCTCAGAGCAGCGCGATGTGTCGCGCTGTTCCGAGGGTCCGTCCTCCCTCCAGGTCCCCGGATCCAAGATGGCGCCGGGGTCCTGCAGGGAGGCGGCTTCCTCAGTGCCTGCTGAGAGCAGGCGCAGAGGAAGCCTGCAGCGATGCCAGAGCGATCGCTGGTGTGACAGAGTGCTGTGCACACTGTCACACCAGCGATCTGCTAAAATACTGTGATGTCCCACCCTGGGACAAAGTAAAAAAGTAAAAAAATAAAAATAAAAAGTGGTAAAAAAAATCATCAAAAAAAAAAATATATTCCCCAATAAATTCATTTCTTCCTGTAAATAAAAAAAACAAAACAATAAAAGTACACATATTTGGTATCGCCGCGTCCGTAACGACCCCCCCTATAAAAATGTCCCACTAGTTAACCCCTTTAGTGAACCCTTAAAAAAAAAAAAAAACTAAGCAAAAAATCAATGCTTTATCATCATACCGCAGAACAAAAAGTGGAATAACACACGATCAAAAAGACAGATATAAATAAACATGGTACCGATCAAAAAGACAGATATAAATAAACATGGTACCGCTGAAAACGTCATCTTGTCCCGCAAAAAACGAGCCATCATACAGCATCATCAGCGAAAAAATAAAAAAGTTATAGCTCGCAGAATGAAGCGATGCAAAAATAATGATTTTTTATATAAAATTGTTTTTATTCTATAAAAGCGCCAAAACATAAAAAAATGATATACATGAGGTATCGCCATAATCGTACTGACCGAAGAATAAAACTGCTTTATCAATTTTACCACACACGGAACGGTATAAACGCCTCCCCCAAAAGAAATTCATGAATTGCTGATTTTTGTTCATTCTAACCTCCCAAAAATCGAAATAAAAAGCGATCAAAAATGTCACGTGCTCAAAAATGGTACCAATAAAAAAGTCACCTCGTCCCGCAAAAAATAAGACCTCACATGACTCTGTGGGCCAAAATATGCAAAAATTATAGCTCTCAAAATGTGGTGATGCAAAAAACTACTTTTTGCAATAAAAAGCGTCTTTTAGCGTGACAGCTGCCAATCACAAAAACCCACTATAAATAGTAAATCAAACCCCCTTTATCACCCCCTTAGTTAGGGAAAAATAATAAAATTAAAAAAATGTATTTATTTCCATTTTCCCATTAGGGTTAGTGTTGCGGCTAAAGTTAGGGTTAGGATTGGCGCTAAAGTTAGTATTAGGGTTATGGTTGTGATTAGGGTTAGGTGTGTGTTAGGGTTAGGTTTGTGGTTAGGGTTGGGACTAGGGTTAGGGGTATGTTGGGGTTAGGGTTAGAGTTAGAATTGGGGGGTTTCTGCTGTTTAGGCACATCAGGGGCTCTCCAAATGTGACATGGCGTCTGATCTCAATTCCCGCCAATTCTGCGTTGAAAAAGTCAAACGGTGCTCCTTCACTTCTGAGCTCTGCCATGCGCCCAAACAGTAGTTTACCCCCGCATATGGGGTATCAGCGTACTCTGTACCCCAAGAGTTATTGTGCAATTTGTCCTATTTCTTCTGTTACCCTTGGGAAAATAAAAAACTGGGGGCGACAAAATCATTTTTGTAAAAAAAAAATGATTTTTTTGTTTTTACGGCTGTATGTTATAAATTTTCTGTGAAGCACTTGGGGCTTCATAGCGCTCACCACACTTCTAGATAAGTTCCTTGTGGGGTCTGTTTTCCAAAATGGGGTAACTTGTGGGGGGTTTCCACTGTTTAGGCGCATCAGGGGCTCTCCAAATGCGACATGACGCCCCCAGACCATTCCATCAAAGTCTGCAATCCAAAACGTCACTACTTCCCTTCCGAGCCCAGACGTGCACCCATACAGTCGTTTTCTCACACATGTTGGGTATCAGCGTACTCAGGACAAATTGGACAACAACTTTTGGGGAGCAGAAGTATTAAAAAGTTCAATTCTTTAATGAATAAGATAAAAAATAAACAGCGATATATAAGCAGTACAGGTCCACAAAAATGTAGCAGAGCGATCAACGCGTTTCGACGTAAAGTCTTTCTCAAGATCTAACTCTGGCTGAGGCTAAGCGTTCTTTATAGTAGTAACGCACTACACCTGGAGAAGAACTCCTGGTGTGGCCATCATGTGAAAACAATTACATATGCCTACAAGAAATAGCTGCGGTGACTAAACAAATAAAGACAACCTCAAAAACAATAACAATATATATACACACATTAAAAAATGTTAACTCTACAGCTAGAAACATCCCATAAAGTGAACTTATAGATACAGATTAATAATGTTTAATTAGATCGCACCTGGCATTTAAGCCTGCTGGAGATCTAGTACCTAAGGTAAAGATCCAAAAAGACTCTCTATTAAGCAGTTTGCGTTTGTGATCTCCACCTCGGTGCGGTTGTGACACTTTTTCTATGCCATTAAATCTAAACGAACTAACGTCACCCTTATGTTCCCGCAAGAAATGTTTCGACACAGCTGAGGATGAGTGAGCTAGGGGATTAACCGCATCTGATAAATGCCGTCTGATGCGTACTTTTAGGGGACATGAAGTACATCCTACATATAGTATATCGCATTTAATACAAGCGATCAAATAGACAACGTACGTAGTGTTGCAATTTATGTAGTTATTAATATGATATGTTCTATCTCCTAGCGCTGAAGTAAAGATCTTAGTTCTATTAGCATATATACAGGCTTTGCACTTATTCGCACCACACTTGTAAAATCCCTTTGTACTTAACCAGTGATCTGTATGAGGCATCATATCATTACTTGAAAAAAAACTGGGTGATAATATGTTCTGGAGAGTGGGTGCTTTTTTGGCTGAAAAAAGAATATCGTTGTTAGAAATAATTTCCTTAAGAAGGGGGTCAGAGTTTAATACCGGGAGATATTTTTTAACGATAGCAGTAATTTGCGAATATTCTTTGCTAAATTGCGTGGTAAAGGCTATACGATTCTTGGGCATTATATTATCTTTAGCCTTCTGTAACAAAAGAACTTTCCTATCTAGATACATGGCTTTATTAATTGCTTTTTTTAGAATCGTATGCGAATAACCACGATTGAAAAATTTTCTCTCGGTTTTTTTCACTTCTTTAACATAAGTAACTTCTTCTGTGCAATTGCGTTTTAATCTTACTAATTCTTCATATGGTAAATTATTAATGACATGTCTGGGGTGGCAAGAGTCTGCTGCTAAGACAGAATTACACGCTGTTGGTTTTGAATATGGTGAGACTATTATGGTCTTCTTGTTGGTATCCCCTAATAAAGTTAGGTCAAGAAAATTAATCATGGATTTGTTAAATTGGTAAGTGAATTTCAGATTGAAGTCATTATTATTGAAATAAGTAAAACAATCTAACATTTCATCTTCACTGCCATCCCAAATAAACAGTAAATCGTCGATATAGCGACCATACCATTTGATATATTTAGAATATGGATTATTATCATTATATATAAAATTTTACAAGTGTGGTGCGAATAAGTGCAAAGCCTGTATATATGCTAATAGAACTAAGATCTTTACTTCAGCGCTAGGAGATAGAACATATCATATTAATAACTACATAAATTGCAACACTACGTACGTTGTCTATTTGATCGCTTGTATTAAATGCGATATACTATATGTAGGATGTACTTCATGTCCCCTAAAAGTACGCATCAGACGGCATTTATCAGATGCGGTTAATCCCCTAGCTCACTCATCCTCAGCTGTGTCGAAACATTTCTTGCGGGAACATAAGGGTGACGTTAGTTCGTTTAGATTTAATGGCATAGAAAAAGTGTCACAACCGCACCGAGGTGGAGATCACAAACGCAAACTGCTTAATAGAGAGTCTTTTTGGATCTTTACCTTAGGTACTAGATCTCCAGCAGGCTTAAATGCCAGGTGCGATCTAATTAAACATTATTAATCTGTATCTATAAGTTCACTTTATGGGATGTTTCTAGCTGTAGAGTTAACATTTTTTAATGTGTGTATATATATTGTTATTGTTTTTGAGGTTGTCTTTATTTGTTTAGTCACCGCAGCTATTTCTTGTAGGCATATGTAATTGTTTTCACATGATGGCCACACCAGGAGTTCTTCTCCAGGTGTAGTGCGTTACTACTATAAAGAACGCTTAGCCTCAGCCAGAGTTAGATCTTGAGAAAGACTTTACGTCGAAACGCGTTGATCGCTCTGCTACATTTTTGTGGACCTGTACTGCTTATATATCGCTGTTTATTTTTTATCTTATTCATTAAAGAATTGAACTTTTTAATACTTCTGCTCTACGCTGGATTTTTCTCTTTTTCGTTTTCATCTGCTCTGGTTGCTCTGCCATATCCGTGCGAGGAGTGAAGACACACATCCATGTGAAGATTGGGGTAAGCTGACATCCTTGTTTCTTTTTTGCCAACAACTTTTGGGGTCCAATTTCTCCTGTTACCCTTGTGAAAATAAAATATTGGGGGCGAAAAAATCATTTTTGTAAAAAAAAAAAAGGATTTTTTATTTTTACGGCTGTACGTTATAAACTTCTGTGAAGCACTTCGGGGTTCAAAGTGCTCACCACACATCTAGATAAGTTCCTTGTGGGGTCTATTTTCCAAAATGGGGTCACTTGTGGGGGGTTTCCACTGTTTAGGCACATCAGGGGCTCTCCAAATGCGACATGACGCCCCCAGACCATTCCATCAAAGTCTGCAATCCAAAACGTCACTACTTCCCTTCCGAGCCCCGACGTGCGCCCATACAGTAGTTTACTCCCACATATTGGGTATTAGCGTACTCAGGACAAATTGGACAACAACTTTTGGGGTCCAATTTCTCCTGTTACCCTTGTGAAAATAAAATATTGGGGGCGAAAAAATCATTTTTGTAAAAAAAAAAAGATTTTTTATTTTACGGCTGTACGTTATAAACTTCTGTGAAGCACTTTGGGGTTCAAAGTGCTCACCACACATCTAGATAAGTTCCTTGAGGGGTCTAGTTTCCAAAATGGTGTCATTTGTGGGGGGTTTCCACTGTTTAGGCAGATCAGGAGTTCTCCAAACACGACATGGCATCCAGCCAATTCTGCGTTGAAAAAGTCAAACGGCGCTCCTTCCCTTCCAAACTCTGCCATGCACCCAAACAGTGGTTTACCCCCACATATGGGGTATCAGCGTACTCAGGACAAATTGCACAATAACTTTTGGAGTCTTGTTACCCTTGGGAAAATAAAAATTGGGGTGAAAAGATCAATTTTGTGGAAAAAATATGATTTTTTAATTTTACGGCTCTACGTTATAAACTTGTGTGAAGCACTTGGGGGTTCAAATTGCTCACCAAAGATCTAGATAAGTTCCTTAGGGGGTCTAGTTTCCCAAATGGGGTCACTTGTGGGGGGTTTCCACTGTTTAGGCACATCAGGGACTCTCCAAATGCAACATGGCGTCCAATCTCAATTCCAGCCAATTTTAGTTTGAAAAAGTCAAACGGCGCTCCTTCCCTTACGAGCTCTGCTGTGTGCCCAAACAGTGGTTTTCCCCCACATATAGGGTATTGGCGTACTCAGGAGAAATTGCACAACAACTTTATCTGCCCATTTTCTCCTTTTACCCTTGTCAAAATAAAAAAAAAGTTTGTAAAAGATCATTTTTGTGGCTAAAAAGTTAAATATTAATTTTTTCCTTCCACGTTGCTTCAGCTCCTGTGAAGCACCTGAAGGGTTAATAAACTTCTTGAATGTGGTTTTGAGTACCTTGAGGGGTGCAGTTTTTAGAATGGTGTCACTTTTTGGTATTTTCTGCTATATAGACCCGTCAAAGTGACTTCAAATGTGAGGTGGTCCCTTAAAAAAATGGCTTTGTAAATTTTGTTGTAAAAATGAGAAATCACTGGTCAACTTTTAACCCTTATAATTTCCGAACAAAAAAAAATTTTGGTTCCAAAATTATGCTGATGTAAAGTAGACATGTGGGAAATGTTATTTCTTAACTATTTTGTGTGACATATTTCTCTGTTTTAAGGGAAAAAAAATTCAAAGTTTGAAAATTGCAAAATTTTCAAAATTTTCGCCATATTTGTGTTTTTTTCAAAAATAAACGCAAGTTATATCGAAGAAATTATACTTCTAACGTGAAGTACAATATGTCACGAGAAAACAATCTCAGAATCGCGAAGATCCGTTGAAGCGTTCCAGAGTTATAACCTCATAAAGAGACAGTGGTCAGAATTGTAAAAATTGGCCCGGTCATTAACGTGCAAACCACCCTTGGGGGTGAAGGGGTTAATGTACACTCTGCACCCCATCTTGACTGAAAGACTGACCTAAACCCAATCGAGCATCTCAGGAGAGACCTGAAAATGGTTGTCCACCAACGATCACCATACAAGCTGATGGAACTGGAAAGGATCTGCAAGGAAGAATGGCAGAGGATCCACAAACCCAGGTGTGAAAAACTTGTTGCATCATTCCCAAGAAGACTCATGGCTGTACTAGCTCAAAAGGGTGCTACTACTCAATACTGAGCAAAGGGTCTGAATACTTATGACCATGTGATATTTCAGTTTTTCTTTTTTAATTAGCAAAAAGTTCTACATTTCTGTTTTTTTTCAGTCAAGATGGGGTGCAGAGTGTACATTAATGAGAAAAAAATGAACTTTTTTGAATTTACCAAATGGCTGCAATGAAACAAAGAGGGAAAAATGTAAAGGGTCTGAATACTTTCCGTACCCATTGTATATCACTTTATGCAGGTAGCTTGCTTTCTCAAACAGCTATAAGCATTGGTATACTTATCATTCATACCTGGCTGACCTTGCACATACAAGTGTTTCTCACAAAATTAGAATATCATCAAAAAGTTAATTTAGTTTAGTTCTTCAATACAAAAAGTGAAACTCATATATTATATAGAGTGATTACAAACAGAGTCCTGTATTTCAAGTGTTTATTTCAGTTAATGTTGATGATTATGGCTTGCAGCCAATGAAAGCCCAAAAGTCATTATCTCAGGAAATTAGAATAATTAACAAAAACACCTGCAAAGACTTCCGAAGTATATAAAAAGGCTCCTTAGTCTGTTTCAGTAGGCTCCACAATCATGGGGAAGACTGCTGACTTGACAGATGTCTAGAAGAAGGGTAAGCAACAAAAGGTTATTGCTAAATAAGCTGGCTTTTCACTGAGTGCTGTATCCAAGCATATTACTGGAAAGTTTTTGATAATATTCTAATTTTGTGAGAAGCACCTGTATATATTTACTCATTTTTGTGTTGATGCATGTAATTGCTGTATGTGACTTATCTTTTCAGGAGTCACCTTGCTTTCTGAATATATAATACTTGTATTTTTATATTTAATAAAATGCATACATTTTTATGGTGCATTGTAGTATCACTCAATTCATTTACTAAGTAATAACAACTTTTTTTTGCTACTTATATGCAGTCCCTTAGTGGAGTCCCTGTAGATTTCAATTGAAAGTTTTTGCTATTTTAACCCTTATGCTTCGGCGGTGAGCACACATCTTTCCCAGCACATGTCAGCTGTTTTGAACAGCTGACATGTGCCCGGAATAGCTGCGGGTGGAATCGCGATCCACCCGCGGCTATTAACCCGTTAAATGCCGCTGTCAAACTCTGACAGCGGCATTTAACTTGCGCTTCCGGCCATTGGGCTGGAAATCCGCCCACCGTTGACCCCTGTCACATGATCTCCTGGAGTGACATGACAACCAGTGGTCTCTACCATTTATAACCACCCTCTGCTTTCTATCACTAAGCAAGTTACTTACCCATTTACACACATTTACCACCCCTAGACCCAGCATTCTCATTTTGTGTACCAACCTCTTGTGTGGCACGGTATCAAACGCTTTGGAAAATCAAAATATACCATGTCCAATGACTCATCTTGGTCCAGTCTATAGTTTACCTCTTCATAAAAACTGATTATGATTAGATTGGTTTGACAGGAGCGATTCCTCATAAACCCATGCTGATATGGAGTTAAACAGCTATTCTCATTGAGTTAATCCAGAATAACATCCCTCAGAAACCCTTCAAATATTTTACCAACAATTGAGGTTAGACTTACTGGCCTATAATTTCCAGTTTCCCTTTTAGAGCCCTTTTTGAATATTGGTACCACATTTGCTATGCGCCAGTCCTATGGAACAGACCCCGTCACTATAGAGTCCCTAATATAAGAAATAATGGTTTGTCTATTACATTATTTAGTTTTCTTAGTACTCATGGGTGTATGCCATCCGGACCCGGAGATTTATCTATTTTAATCTTATTTAGCCAGTTTCGCACCTCTTCTTGGGTTAGATTGGTGACCCTTAATATAGGGTTTTCTTTGTCTCTCTGCATTTCAACTAGCATTTTATTTTCCACCGTGAATACTGTGGAGAAGAAGGTGTTTAATATATTAGTTTTTTCCTCGTCATCTACAACCATTCTTTTCTCACAATTTTTTAAGGGGCCTACACTTTCACTTGTGATTCTTTTGCTATTAATATAGTTGAAGAACAGTTTGGGATTAGTTTTACTCTCCTTAGCAATGTGCTTCTCTGTTTCCTTTTTGGCAGCTTTATTTAGTTTTTTAGATAAAGTATTTTTCTCCCTATAGTTTTTTAGAGCTTTAACGGTGCCATCCTGTTTTAGCAGTTTAAATGCTTTATTTTTACTGTTAATTGCTCCTCTTACTTGCTTGTTTAGCCACATTGGGTTTTTCCTATTTCTTGACCTTTTATTCCCACAAGGTATAAACCACTTACAGTGCCTATTTAGGATGCTCTTTAACATTTCCTATTTATTATCTGTATTCTTATTTCTGATGACATTGTCCCAATCAACTAGATTAAGGGCATCTCTAAGCTGGTCAAACTTTGCCTTCCTAAAGTTCAGTGTTTTTGTGACTCCTTGACAAGTCCCCCTAGCGAAAAAAAAGTGAAACTGTACAATATTGTGGTCGCTATGTCCAAGATGCCCGGCGACCTGCAGATTTGTTATTCTGTCAGGTCTATTAGATAGTATTAGGCCTAAAAAATAATGCTCATCTGGTTGGATTCTGCACCAATTGTGTAAGATAATTTTTCTTGGTTATTAGCAGAAACCTGTTGCCTTTATGGGTTTCACAGGTCTCTTTTTCCCAGTTAATCTCCGGGTAGTTAAAGTCCCCCATAACAAGGACCTCATTATGGTTTGCAGCTTCATCTATCTACCTTAGTAGTAGATTTTCCATGATTTCTGTTATATTTGGGGGTTTGTAACTGACCCCAATGAGAATTTTGTAACTACTTTTTCCTCCATGTATTTCTACCCATATGGACTCGACATCCTCATTCTCTTCGCTAATATCCTCCCTTAAACCCTCTCTGCCATCAGACGTACTATTCCGTCCATGTGACCCTGGACCTAATTCCCATGGACGGAATAGTACGTCATGGGCGATCAGCTGCGCTCCCGGGGGAGCGTAGCTGATCGCGGCCGGGTGTCAGCTGTATATCACAGCTGACACCCAGCACTATGTGTCAGGAGCGGTCACGGACCGCTCCCGGCACATTAACCCCTAGCACACCGCGATCAAACATGATCGCGGTGTACCCGGGGCACAGGGGAGGATCGCGCAGGGTGGGGGCTCCCTGCGCGCTCCCTGTGACCCTCAGAGCAGCGCGATGTGTCGCGCTGTTCCGAGGGTCCGTCCTTCCAGGTCCCCGGATCCAGTATGGCGCCGGGGTCCTGCAGGGAGGCGGCTTCCTCAGTGCCTGCTGAGAGCAGGCGCTGAGGAAGCCTGCAGCGATGCCAGAGCGATCGCTGGTGTGACAGAGTGCTGTGCACACTGTCACACCAGCGATCTGATAAAATACTGTGATGTCCCACCCTGGGACAAAGTAAAAAAGTAAAAAAAATAAAAATAAAAAGTGGTAAAAAAAATCATAAAAAAAATATATATTCCCCAATAAATTCATTTCTTCCTGTAAATAATAAAAACAAAACAATAAAATTACACATATTTGGTATCGCCGCGTCCGTAACGACCCGCCCTATAAAACTGTCCCACTAGTTAACCCCTTTAGTGAACCCCTTAAAAAAAAAAAAAAAACTAAGCAAAAAATCAATGCTTTATCATCATACTGCCGAACAAAAAGTAGAATAACACGCGATCAAAAAGACCGATATAAATAAACATGGTACCGCTGAAAACGTCATCTTGTCCCGCAAAAAACGAGCCATCAAACAGCATCATCAGTGAAAAAATAAAAAAGTTATAGCTCGCAGAATAAAGCGATGCAAAAATAATGATTTTTTATATAAAATTGTTTTTATTCTATAAAAGCGCCAAAACATAAAAAAATGATATAAATGAGGTATCGCCATAATCGTACTGACCCGAAGAATAAAACTGCTTTATCAATTTTACCACACGCGGAACGGTATAAACGCCTCCCCAAAAGAAATTCATGAATTGCTGATTTTTGTTCATTCTAACCTCCCAAAAATCGAAATAAAAAGCGATCAAAAAATGTCACATGCTCAAAAATGGTACCAATAAAAACGTCACCTCGTCCCGCAAAAAATAAGACCTCACATGACTCTGTGGGCCAAAATATGCAAAAATTATAGCTCTCAAAATGTGGTGATGCAAAAAACTACTTTTTGCAATAAAAAGCGTCTTTTAGCGTGACAGCTGCCAATCACAAAAACCCACTATAAATAGTAAATCAAACCCCCTTTATCACCCCCTTAGTTAGGGAAAAATAATAAAATTAAAAAAATGTATTTATTTCCATTTTCCCATTAGGGTTAGGGTTGCGGCTAACGTTAGGGTTAGAGTTGGCGCTAACGTTAGGATTAGGGTTGGGATTAGGGTTAGGGGTGTGTTAGGGTTAGGTTTGTGGTTAGGGTTGGGACTAGGGTTAGGGGTGTGTTGGGGTTAGGGTTGGAGTTAGAATTGGGGGGTTTCTGCTGTTTAGGCACATCAGGGGCTCTCCAAATGTGACATGGCGTCTGATCTCAATTCCAACCAATTCTGCGTTGAAAAAGTCAAACGGTGCTCCTTCACTTCTGAGCTCTGCCATGCGCCCAAACAGTAGTTTACCCCGCATATGGGGTATCAGCGTACTCTGGACCACAAGAGTTATTGTGCAATTTGTCCTATTTCTTCTGTTACCCTTGGGAAAATAAAAAACTGGGGGCGACAAAATCATTTTTGTAAAAAAAAAAATGATTTTTTTGTTTTTACGGCTGTATGTTATAAATTTTCTGTGAAGCACTTGGGGCTTCATAGCGCTAATCACACATCTAGATAAGTTCCTTGTGGGGTCTATTTTCTAAAATGGGGTCACTTGTGGGGGGTTTCCACTGTTTAGGCACATCAGGGGCTCTCCAAATGCGACATGACGCCCCCAGACCCTTCCATCAAAGTCTGCAATCCAAAACGTCACTACTTCCCTTCCGAGCCTCGACGTGCGCCCATACAGTAGTTTACTCCCACATATTGGGTATCAGCGTACTCAGGACAAATTGGACAACAACTTTTGGGGTCCAATTTCTCCTGTTACCCTTGTGAAAATAAAATATTGGGGGCGAAAAAATCATTTTTGTAAAAAAAAAAAAAAAAAAGATTTTTTATTTTACTGCTGTACGTTACAAAAACTTCTGTGAAGCACTTTGGGGTTCAAAGTGCTCACCACACATCTAGATAAGTTCCTTGAGGGGTCTAGTTTCCAAAATGGTGTCATTTGTGGGGGGTTTACACTGTTTAGGCAGATCAGGAGCTCTCCAAACACGACATGGCATCCAGCCAATTCTGCGTTGAAAAAGTCAAACGGCGCTCCTTCCCTTCCAAACTCTGCCATGCACCCAAACAGTGGTTTACCCCCACATATGGGGTATCCGCGTACTCAGGACAAATTGCACAATAACTTTTGGAGTCTTGTTACCCTTGGGAAAATAAAAATTGGGGTGAAAAGATCAATTTTGTGGAAAAAATATGATTTTTTAATTTTACGGCTCTACGTTATAAACTTGTGTGAAGCACTTGGGGGTTCAAATTGCTCACCAAAGATCTAGATAAGTTCCTTAGGGGGTCTAGTTTCCCAAATGGGGTCACTTGTGGGGGGTTTCCACTGTTTAGGCACATGAGGGACTCTCCAAATGCAACGTGGCGTCCAATCTCAATTCCAGCCAATTTTGGTTGGAAAAAGTCAAATGGTGCTCCTTCCATTCCGAGCTCTGCCATGCGCCCAAACAGTGGTTCCCCCCACATATGGGGTATCTGCGTACTCAGGACAAATTGGACAACAACTTTTGAGGTCCAATTTCTCCTGTTACCTATGGGAAAATAAAAAATTAGTGACTAAGAAATAATTTTTGTGGGAAAAAAAATAGGATTTTTTATTTTCATGCCCGGGCATTATAAACTTGTGTGAAGCACTTGGGGGTTCAAAGTGCTCACCAAAGATCTAGATAAGTTCCTTAGGGGGTCTAGCTTCCAAAATGGGGTCACTTGTGGGGGGTTTCCACTGTTTAGGCTCATCTGGGGCACTACAAACGGAACATGACCCCCATCAATGTTTGCATTCCAAAACGTTACTGCTTCCTTTCCAAGCCCTGCCATGCGCCCAAACGGTTCCCCCCCCACATATGGGGTATCAGCGTACTCAGGACAAATTGGACAACAACTTTTGGGGTCCAATTTCCTTGGGAAAAATCAAAAATTTGGGACTAAAAATCATTTTTGTGGAAATTTTTTTTTTTTTTTCACACCCAGGCATTATAAACTTTTGTGAAACACTTTGGGGTTCAAAGTGCTCACAACAGATCTAGATAAGTTCCTTAGGGGGTCTAGTTTCCAAAATGGTGTCACTTGTGGGGGGTTTCCACTGTTTAGGCGCATCAGGGGCTCTCCAAACACAACATGGCGTCCAATCTCAACTCCAGCCAATTTTAGTTTGAAAAAGTCAAACGGCGCTCCTTCCCTTACGAGCTCTGCCGTGTGCCCAAACAGTGGTTTTCCCCCACATATAGGGTATTGGCGTACTCAGGAGAAATTGCACAACAACTTTATCTGCCCATTTTCTCCTTTTACCCTTGTCAAAATAAAAAAAAGTTTGTAAAAGTTCATTTTTGTGGCTAAAAAGTTAAATATTAATTTTTTCCTTCCACGTTGCTTCAGTTCCTGTGAAGCACCTGAAGGGTTATTAAACTTCTTGAATGTGGTTTTAAGTACCTTGAGGGGTGCAGTTTTTAGAATGGTGTCACTTTTTGGTATTTTCTGCTATATAGACCCGTCAAAGTGACTTCAAATGTGAGGTGGTCCATAAAAAAATGGCTTTGTAAATTTTCTTGTAAAAATGAGAAATCACTGGTCAACTTTTAACCCTTATAATTTCCGAACAAAAAAAAATTTTGGTTCCAAAATTGTGCTGATGTAAAGTAGACATGTGGAAAATGTTATTTCTTAACTATTTTGTGTGACATATTTCTCTGTTTTAAGGGAAAAAAATTCAAAGTTTGAAAATTGCAAAATTTTCAAAATTTTCACCATATTTGTGTTTTTTTCAAAAATAAACGCAAGTTATATCGAAGAAATTATACTTCTAACGTGAAGTACAATATGTCACGAGAAAACATTCTCAGAATCGCGAAGATCCGTTGAAGCGTTCCAGAGTTATAACCTCATAAAGAGACAGTGGTCAGAATTGTAAAAATTGGCCCGGTCATTAACGTGCAAACCACCCTTGGGGGTGAAGGGGTTAAAGTCGACTTTAGACAAGACTTTACATAAAGACAAAGTCCTCCTCCTCTCCGATTTTTACCATCCTTTCTAAACAAACTGTAGCCCTGTAAGTTAACTGCCCAGTCATAGCTTTCATCTAACCATGTCTTGGTTATTCCTACTATGTCATAGTTACCTATAGATATTTCTGCTTCTAGTTCTTCCATCTTGTTTGTCAGGCTTCTGGCATTTGCGAGCATGCAGTTTAGAGGATTTTGTTTTGTTCCAATCTCCTCCCTGTGGATTATTTTAAAAATTTTCTTACCCCTGGCAGCAGAAAATTCACATTTACCCGTACAGTCAGGGTGAGTGAGAGCTCGTCAGCTGTTATGGAACTGGAGATGCCAGCTGTTTTTGTGTCACCTAGCACAACATATCTTTCTCAATCCACTATAACATCTACATCTGCACCACATTCACAGTCCAGCAGTTTGTCCTGTTCACTGTTATGTTACGGTAGCTGAGGAGTGCAGGTAAAAAAGGCAATACACCAGAGCAGTTGGAATCTATGAGGTTGCAGTACCCTGACTAACCACCACAACTAGAGGCAGCCGTGGAGCGTTCCTACGATGGTCCTAGACGCCTCGTCACAGCCTGAGAAACTAACTACACCTAAAGATAGAAATAGGAAAGCTATCTGCCCCGGAGCAGAACCCCAAAGATAATAGAAAGCCCCCAAACATATAATGGCGGTTAGACAAGAGGAAATACTGACACAGAAAGAAAATAGTATGAGCAAACGCTGGGGCCCAAACTATCTAAACAGAAAAGGACAGGAAGGGTACTTACTGCAATCCCAGAAAACCCTGAAAAACACCAACATACTAATTTCAAAATGACCTGAGATCACACGACCTCTACCACCTAAATTAGTTCTCTGGTGTAACAAAAACAGCAGCCACTGAAAAAACTGCAAAAAGCAAAAGTACAAAAACACAGTGGCTGGACTAAACTGAGAGGGCAAAAGCCCCCGGAGGGGACCCAGAAGGCCCCCACAGAAGTGCAGGACAAAATGCAAAAATATAGCAAAAACACAAAATAAGAAATTGTCTTATCTGATAGCAGGAGATGCAGACACGACACAGCAGGCTACAAGGGAAACTGGAAAGAAGGATTCAGACCAGAACAATTGATCACCGGCAACCCTGATGGGAAAATGATTCCCTTAAATAAGACCAATCAGTAACACCTGATTCCCAATCCTCACTAGTACCGCTTGTAACCACCAGAGGGAGCCTCTGCTCAGAACTCATCTCAAACCCATTCACAACAGTACCCCCCCTTGAGGAGGGGTCACCGAACCCTCATTTGAGCAACCAGGTCGGTCAGGATGAGTTCTATGATACGCACGGATAAGTCTCCTAGCATGGATGTCCGAAGCAAACACCCAAGAATTATCTTCCTGACCATAACCTCTCCATTTAACCAAATACTGGAGTCTTCGTCTAGAAAAACGAGAATCCAATATTTTCTCAACCACATACTCAAGATTGCCCTCAACCAAAACAGGGTCAGGAGGCACAGCAGCAGGAACCACTGGCTCAACAAACCTCTTCAACAAGGACTTGTGGAACACGTTATGGATCTTAAATGTCCCTGGAAGAAGCAAACGAAAAGAAACAGGATTAATAATCTCCATGATCTTATAAGGTCCAATGAACCTAGGCTTAAATTTAGGAGATGCTACTCTCATAGGAATATTCTTTGAGGACAACCAGACCAAGTCCCCACTTTAAACCGAGGACCATCAGTCCTATGCCGGTTAGCAAACCGCTGGGCCTTCTCCTGAGAGAGGGACAACCTCTCCACTACCTGGTCCCAAATCTGCTGCATACGCTCAACAACAGAGTCAACACCTGGACAGACAGAAGCCTCCGTCTGTCCTGAAGAAAATCGAGGGTGAAACCCAGAATTACAGAAAAACGGAGACATCAAAGTGGCAGAGCTAGCCCTATTATTAAGAGCAAACTCAGCCAAAGGCAAAAAAGAGACCCAGTCATCCTGATCAGCAGACACAAAGCATCTTAGATAAGTCTCCAATGTCTGGTTTGTTCTCTCAGTTTGACCATTGGTCTGAGGATGAAATGCCGAGGAGAAAGACAATTGAACACCCAGTTTAGAACAAAAAGTCCTCCAAAATCTGGAAACAAACTGGACTCCTCTGTCAGACACAATGTTCTCAGGAATGCCGTGTAAACGAACCACGTGCTGAAGGAACAACGGCACCAATTCAGAGGAGGAAGGCAACTTAGGTAATGGCACAAGATGTATCATTTTGGAAAACCTATCACAAATTACCCAGATGGTGGTCATTCTCTGAGAAACAGGAAGATCGGAAATGAAATCCATAGAGATATGGGTCCATGGTCTCTTGGGCACAGGCAATGGCATCAACAAACCACTAGAGCGAGAGCAAGGCTTGGAGCGAGAGCAAGTCTCGCAGGACTGCACAAATTCCCTGACATCGCGAGACAAGGTAGGCCACCAAAAGGACCGACTAACCAAGTCTCTGGTACCAAAAATTCCGGGATGCCCAGCCAATGCGGAACAATGAATCTCAGACATCACACTCTTTTTCCATTGGTCCGGGACAAACAATTTTCCAACAGGGCAGCGCTCGGGCCTATCCTCCTGACACCCCTCCAGAGCAAGTCTCAAATTAGGCGAGATGGCGGAAAGAACTACACCCTCCTTCAAAATAACAGAGGGATCAGATAGCTCAGGAGAGTCCGCAAGGAAACTCCTCGAGAGGGCATCCGCCTTAACATTCTTAGTGCCAGGAAGAAAGGAAACCACAAAATTAAAACGTGTGAAAAACAAGGCCCACCTGGCCTGTCTAGGATTGAGTCGCTTGGCAGATTCCAGATAGACCAGATTCTTATGGTCCGTAAGGACCACCACCTGATGTTTGGCTCCCTCCAGCCAATGTCTCCACTCTTCAAAAGCCCACTTCATGGCCAATAACTCCCGATTACCCACGTCATAATTATGTTCAGTAGGAGAAAATTTTCGAGAGAAAAAGGCACAAGGGTTACTTTTAGAGGTCTCTGGATCTTTTTGGGACAAAACGGCACCTGCCCCAATTTCAGAGGCATCAACCTCCACCTGAAATGGCAGAGAAACATCAGGCTGCCGTAGAACAGGAGCAGAAGTGAATCTCTGCTTAAGTTCCTGAAACGCAGAGACTGCCTCAGGAGGCCAATTCACCACATCAGAACCCTTTCTGGTCAAATCAGTTAATGGTTTAACAATAACAGAGAAATTACCAATAAATTTACGATAAAAATTGGCAAAACCCAAAAATCTCTGAAGAGCCTTTAATGAAGTAGGTTGGACCCAATCACAGATGGCCTGAACCTTGACCGGGTCCATTTCAATAACAGATGGGGACAAAATGAAACCCAGAAATGAGATCTTCTGTACGCCAAAAAGACACTTTGATCCCTTCACATACAGAGCATTCTCTCTCAAAATCTGGAATACAGTTCGAACATGTTTCACATGAGAGTCCCAGTCATTAGAAAAAATCAAGATATCATCCAAATAAACAATCAGAAACTTGTCCACAAAATCCCTGAAAATGTCATTCATGAAGGACTGGAAGACGGAAGGAGCATTAGTGAGCCCAAAGGGCATCACAAGGTACTCAAAATGCCCCTCAGGGGTGTTAAATGCCGTCTTCCATTCATCCCCGTGCTTAATGCGAATAAGGTTATACGCCCCCCTGAGGTCAAGCTTGGTAAACCAAGTAGCGTTTTTCACCCTGGAAAACAGGTCAGAAATCAAGGGTAACGGGTATTGATATTTCACAGTAATATTGTTCAAGAGACGATAATCAATACACGGCCTTAATGAACCATCTTTTTTGGCCACAAAGAAAAAACCGGCACCTAAGGGTGAAGAGGATGGTCTGATATGACCCTTCTCCAATGATTCCTTGATATAAGACCGCATAGCGTCATGTTCAGGTATAGACAAGTTAAAGAGGCGACCCTTAGGGAATTTACTACCTGGCACTAATTCAATAGCGCAGTCATAGCTCCTATGGGGAGGTAAGGATGCAGATTTACTTTCGCTAAACACATCAGAAAAATCAAACAAAAAGTCAGGAACATCCTCAGCCTGGGGGGAGGCAGAAAAAACAGGAGTGTTGGTATTAACACATTGGCAGCCCCAACTGGTTACAGACACAGATTTCCAATCCAAAACAGGATTATGAGACTGTAACCAAGGGAAACCCAGCACGATAATGTCATGCAGATTATATAGAACCAAAAATTTGCAGCACTCCTGGTGATCAGGTTCAACCCTCATTATCACCTGAGTAGAAAACTGGGGTTTATTCTCAGCCAAAGGGGTAGAATCGATCCCCAGTAGGGGAATAGACTTCTGTAGGGGTATCAAGGGAAATCCACAACGTTTAGCAAAATCATAATCCATCAGGTTAATAGCTGCTCCAGAATCAACGAAAGCCTGAGCAGAAAATGAGGACAGAGAGCATATCAGAGTGACAGTTAATAAAAACTTAGTCTGAACACTACCCAAGACAACTGAGCGTGCAAAACGTCTTCCCCGCTTAGGGCAGACTGAAATAGCATGAGAGGCATCACCACAGTAGAAACATAACCCATTGCGCTTTCGAAACTCATGACGCTGTGCCCCAGACACCACTCCATAACACTGCATGGGCTCAGCAGCTGGCTCACAAGGCAACACCACTCCACGCATACTTCTCCGCTCACGCAAACGTCTGTCAATTTGAATCGCTAATGACATAGAATCATTGAGACCAGAGGGGACAGGGAATCCCACCATAACATCCTTTACATTATCTGACAGACCCTTCCGGAAAAGGGCCGCCAAAGCGTCGTCATTCCATTTGGTCAGGACTGCCCACCTACGGAATCTCTGACAGTATAACTCAGCGTCATCAAGCCCTGATTTAATGCCAACAAGGCTTTTTCAGCTTGATCAGTGATATTAGGCTCATCGTACAATAACCCCAAAGCCTGAAAAAATACATCAACATCACTCAAAACAGGATCCCCAGGTGTCAGGGAAAAAGCCCAATCCTGAGGATCGCTGCGCAGGAGAGAGATGACAATTTGAACCTGCTGCGCTGCGTTTCCTGAGGACTTAGATTTTAAGGCAAGAAACAATTTACAATTATTTTTGAAATTCTGAAACTTAGCTCGATCCCCTGAAAACAAATCTGGCATGGGGATCCTAGGTTCCACAACAGGCAACCTAGCAAGATATGCAGCAATACTCTGAACCTCAGTGGCAAGCTGATCCACACGGCCAGACAACTGTGCAAACTCCATTGGGAGAAAAGATCCTCCCCAGCACCCAGAGATACAGAGGGAAAAGAAAAAAAAAAAAAAAAAAAAAAATGCAACAAACAGAAAAATATCTCTGACAACTTTTCTTCCTTCAAAATATATTTTTTTTTCCCTTCTGTGAGTACCATACAATTTTTATGGCCGGTGATACTGTTATGTTACGGTAGCTGAGGAGTGCAGGTAAAAAAGGCAATACACCAGAGCAGTTGGAATCTATGAGGTTGCAGTACCCTGACTAACCACCACAACTAGAGGCAGCCGTGGAGCGTTCCTACGATGGTCCTAGACGCCTCGTCACAGCCTGAGAAACTAACTACACCTAAAGATAGAAATAGGAAAGCTATCTGCCCCGGAGCAGAACCCCAAAGATAATAGAAAGCCCCCAAACATATAATGGCGGTTAGACAAGAGGAAATACTGACACAGAAAGAAAATAGTATGAGCAAACGCTGGGGCCCAAACTATCTAAACAGAAAAGGACAGGAAGGGTACTTACTGCAATCCCAGAAAACCCTGAAAAACACCAACATACTAATTTCAAAATGACCTGAGATCACACGACCTCTACCACCTAAATTAGTTCTCTGGTGTAACAAAAACAAAAACAGCAGCCACTGAAAAAACTGCAAAAAGCAAAAGTACAAAACACAGTGGCTGGACTAAACTGAGAGGGCAAAAAGCCCCCGGAGGGGACCCAGAAGGCCCCCACAGAAGTGCAGGACAAAATGCAAAAATATAGCAAAAACACAAAATAAGAAATTGTCTTATCTGATAGCAGGAGATGCAGACACGACACAGCAGGCTACAAGAGAAACTGGAAAGAAGGATTCAGACCAGAACAATTGATCACCGGCAACCCTGATGGGAAAATGATTCCCTTAAATAAGACCAATCAGTAACACCTGATTCCCAATCCTCACTAGTACCGCTTGTAACCACCAGAGGGAGCCTCTGCTCAGAACTCATCTCAAACCCATTCACAACAGTTCACCATACTCTGTTTCCTCCTACACATGCCAAAGCTAAGAGTTTGCAGTCCATCATCTCCAATCTGTTGGTCACGGAAATGCTGCCTCTCCGCTTGGTGGATACAGACGGTTTCAGAAAGTTGATGGTCATCGCAGTCGCCCAGTACCAGTTGCCCAGTCGCCATTACTTCTATAAGAAAGCTGTGCCTGCGCTACACCAGCATGTCTCAAACCACATTATTATTATTATTATTTATTTATATAGCACCATTGATTCCATGGTGCTGTACATGCGAGGGGGTTACATACAAATTACAGATATCGCTTACAGTAAACAAACTAACAATCACAGACTGGTACAGAGGGGAGAGGACCCTGCCCTTTCAGGCTTACATTCTACAGGATGGGGGAAGGAGACAGCAGGTTGGGGGGTTGCAGCAGTTCCGGTGTTGGTTGAGGCGATATTCCGGTAGTGGTGAGGAGGCAGCGGGGTCATTGCAGGCTGCAGGCTTTCCTGAAGAGATGGGTTTATACTGTTATCATTGGGAAGTTTCTTCAATAAAATTCGGTGTATACTCTAACGGGTGATGACTTTTATTAGACTGACTGTCATTTGCACCGACCACTTAGGAAAATAAAAGAAAAATATCATCTGCATAATAACTTGGAACATGTTGTGTATATGTATATGTATATATATATATATATATATACACTGTATATATATATATGTATATATACAGTAAAGACCAAAAGCCTGGACACACCTTCTCACCCAAAGATCCCCCTGCACCTCCATGACCATGAAAATTGCACACCCACACCGAAGGCACCAAAACCTCGAATCAACACATGTGGGACCACATACCAAACAAAAAAGTGTGCAAGAACTGAAATCATGTCCCACATTCTAGGCTCCCCAAAGTAGCCACCCCTGCTCCGACGACTGCCCTGCACACTCCCGGCACTCTCCTGACGAGCCCAAGAGGTAGTCACGGAAATGGCCTTCACTTCAAAGGTGTGCCCTGTCAGGTTTAATAAGTGGGATTTCTGGCCTTATAAATGGGGTTGGGACCATCAGTTGTGTTGTACAGAAGTCTGGTGGATACACAGCTGATAGTCCTACTTAATAGACTGTTAGAATTTGTATTATGGCAAGAAAAAAGCAGCTAAGTAAAGAAAAACGAGTGGCCATCATTACTCTAAGAAATGAAGGTCAGTCAGTCTGAAAAATTGGGAAAACTTTGAAAGTGTCCCCAAATGCAGTTGCAAAAACCATCAAGCGCTACAAAGATACTGGCTCACATGAGGATTGCCCCAGGAAAGGAAGACCAAGAGTCACCTCTGCTTCTGAGGATAACTTTATCTGAGTCACCAGCCTCAGAAATCGCAGGTTTACAGCAGCTCAGATTAGAGACCAGGTCAATGCCACACAGAGTTCTAGCAGCAGACACATCTCTACAACAACTGTTAAGAGGAGACTTTGTGCAGCAGGCCTTCATGGTAAAATAGCTGCTAGGAAACCACTGCTAAGGACAGGCAACAAGCAGAAAAGACTTGTTTGGGCTAAAGAACACAAGGAATGGACATTAGACCAGTGGAAATCTGTGCTTTGGTCTGATGAGTCCAAATTTGAGATCTTTGGTTCCAACCACCGTGTCTTTGTGCGACGCAGAAAAGGTGAACGGATGGACTCTACTTGCCTGGTTCCCACCGTGAAGCATGGAGGAGGAGGTGTGAAGTTGTGGGGGTGCTTTGCTTGTGACACTGTTGGGGATTTATTCAAAATTGAAGGCATAGTGAACCAGCATGGCTACCACAGCATCTTGCAGCGGCATGCTATTCCATCCGGTTTGCGTTTAGTTGGACCATCATTTATTTTTCAACAGGACAATGACCCCAAACACACCTCCAGGCTGACCAAGAAGGAGAGTGATGGGGTGCTACGCCAGATGACCTGGCCTCCACAGTCACCTGACCTCAACCCAATCGAGATGGTTTGGGGTGTGCTGGACTGCAGAGTGAAGGCAAAAGGGCCAACAAGTGCTAAGCATCTCTGGGAACTCCTTCAAGACTGTTGGAAGACCATTTTCGGTGACCACCTCCTGAAGCTCATGAAGAGAACGCCGAGAGTGTGCAAAGCAGCAGCCAAAGCAAAAGGTGGCTCCCCCGAAGAACCCAGAATACAAGACACACTCTCAGTTGTTTCACACCTCCTTGTCTAGTATACAACTCCACATGTGCCAATTCACAGTTTCGACGCCCTCAGCACGAATGCACAACCCCCACAGTCACGAAAATACAGAAAAATCCCTGAATGAGAAGGTGTGTCTGCACTGTATATATTGTCTGAAATACAAAGTGAATGTTTACCTTTAGGCCATTTAGAGATCATTTCATCTTCAACTTGCTTAATTGTTCACAATAACAGTAATTTTGACTAGGGATGCAGAAACATTTACTCTTTTGCAGAAATATGCAAAAATTCCACAGTATTGCAAAAAAAAAAGGGACAGGACTCCAGCATGAGAAAGGATAAGTTAAGAAGAGCTGTATGGGGGAAAAAAGGCTCTTATGTAGTGATGAGCGAGTATGCTTGTTGCTCGGGTTTTCCCAAGTATGCTCGGGTGTTCTAGTATTTGCCTGTTTGTTAGGAAATCCCCACATGTATTCAGGCTGTCTAGCAACAGCAAATCATGCAGCTGTGGTGAGTCGGCGACAAAAACTAAATCTCCGAGCACGTCTCAATACTCGGAGAACACCCGAGCATGCTCGGGAAAACCCTTGCAACGAGCATACTCGCTCATAACTACTCTTATGGCTTGCTCACATGAGCGTATAATACAGCTGACTATGCAATGTTTTATTGGATAGCACCCACACCAATGTTACACTATAGGACAGTGCAGATCTGCAATTTTTTCTACAGACCAAATCGGTCTGTAGAAAAAGAAAAATCTCAGCACGATGTGAGTGGCTCCAGTGACTGTGAAACATCAGACTGCACTTGGATGTCATCTGAATGTAGTCCGCCATCCACACAACTCAGTTCAACTCTCTGACGTCAGCTCGAACCCCGTGGGAAAAGTTCTAATGGCTCTCATGCTGACATCAGTTGGTTGAACTGATTTCATATTCTGTGAACTCCCAGGACCTTTCTGATGGCAACGCAAGTGTGACAACTTTCTCGCACTCACGGTGATGTCAGCGAGGTGAAAGGAGTTAACCGTGAGGCACTGAGTTGATCAATCATGCACAGCTCAGAGTCTCTGCTGGATGGAAGGCTATATAATTGCATCATGCAACAATGCCACCTGCCATCTAGATGTAGCAGAGCTAGATACATCGCGAGACAAATGGATTATTATCTTCACGGTGAAGAGGTGAGGAATATGGTTGTTTGTTATTTTAATTTTGTTACATGAGACATTGGCATCAGTGGATTGGGCATTGACTTGAGTATGCATGTTTTTGGTAAATGTAGAATCATTAAAGGAGTCTGTGTAATTATTACTAAGTGCCAGATCTGGATATGGATGCGCCTTTTCTGGGGAGGGTGACAGCTGATGTTTATAATCTGGGAGGGGACCAACATCCATGACCCCGTCCTAGGCTATTAATATCAGACCGTAGCTATCTACCTAGCCTTTTCTGGTTATTAATTATAGGGTGACCTTACTTAATTTTTTTGTGGATCCTCCATTTTAATAACCAGGAAAGGCTAAGTATACAGCTGTGAGCTGATATTAATATCCTGGGAAGCTCCTTGGGTATTACCCCCTTTCCAGGCTATAAACATCTGCCCCCAGCTGTCCGATTTCCCTATGCTGGTTAATAAAATTTAGGGGGATCCCACGCCATTTTTTTCTGAAAGGAATTTACTAAAAAAAAATGTACAGTCAACTACACCCACAAAGTACTGATTATACAGTGAAAAGCAAAAGGGTAACAATTTTGAACTTTTTACTTTGAGGCTCCACATCTCATTATTCACTTCTTCTTTGAACTTGAGACTGCCATCATTTTATAGATAATTACAGTGCCCTGAGAAAGTACTCGGCCCCCCGGAACCTCCCAAACCCCTCCCACACATCATGCCTCAAAAACAAAGATACCAAATGTAAACCTCTGGTGAAGAATCAACAACAAGTGGGACACAACTGTGAAGTTGAACGAAATGCACTGGCATCCTAAATCTCTGTGGAAATACAAAAACTGAATCACCCAATCCCTGAAAAAATCTATGTCTGCCAGGGTGCATTTCACCACTGACACCTGGATGAGCAATCATGGGCAGAGGAGTTACAACTTGCTGACTGGGCACTGGGTGACTCTGGTGGCAGGCGGTCAAGGGGCTGCTCCACAAGTCTTTGAATCCCCAAGGAATGCGGGAAAAAACTCTGTATCTAATATTTCCTCCACTACTTCTGCCTCCTCCACCTCCTCTAGGGCCTCCACCAGGGCCGGCTCCAGGTATTTATGGTCCCCGGGCGAAAGAGCCTCAGTGGGCCCCTTTAACACAGACCACGATTCATGATGCACAGATACAGCAGAGAAATATAGGTACAGTACAATGCCAAATACTTCACTTCTTCCATTACATGAGTGATATCTATTGTAAATTGTACAATAGCTCAAAAACCGCCAAATCCTCACAGCGCACAGTACAGACTGGACAGTACAGTCCTCCATACAATATTATGGGCACCACATAGTCTCCCCCCATCCCCCATATAATGCTCCATACAGAATACAGGACCCAAAATAATGCTCCATACAGAATACTGGACCCAATATAATGCTCCATACAGGATACTGGTCCCCATATAATGCTCCATACAAAATATGGAACTCTCCTCTGCGCTGTACTGCGTTCTGCACTGTTGCGGCTCAGGAAAGGGCGCTGTGGAAAGACTCCCCATTATCATCATGATTGCCTCCCCATCATCATCATGGCCTCCCCATTATCATCAATGCCTGCCCATCATCATCATGGCCTCCCCATTATCATCAATGCCTGCCCATCATCATCATCGCCTCCCCAATATCATCAATGCCTGCCCATCATCATCATGGCCTCCCCATCATCATCATGGCCTCCCCATTATCATCAATGCCTGCCCATCATCATCATCGCCTCCCCAATATCATCAATGCCTGCCCATCATGATCATGGCCTCCCCATCATCATCATGGCCTCCCCATTATCATCAATGCCTGCCCATCATCATCATCGCTTCCCCATCATCAATGCCTGCCCATTATCATCAATGCCTGCCCATCATCATCAATGCCTGCCCATTATCATCATCGCCTCCCCATCATTATCAATGCCTGCCCATTATCATCAATGCCTACCCATCATCACACACAGACAGCACCACAGCACACAATCACTCTCTCACATACATACATACATACATACATACACACACACACACACACAAAGCACCGCACTACATACACACACACTGATACACACAGACACACACACACAGACACACACACACGCCTCACCTATCCGGCGTCCGCGCGCTCTCTGCCACAGCCGGCCGCTGAATGATGACGTCATTCAGCGGCGCTGCTGTGAGAGGAAGCGCCGACGCCCCCTGGAGCCCAGAGCTGCGGCAGCGGAGGCACGGGAGAGGTAAGTATTGTGCCAGCTGCTGCCTGGGCCCTGAGCAAGCGGGGGAGGGCCCAGTGGCGGCGCTGACACCGCTCTCCTCCGCTAACGGGCGCCGGGGTGCCCGATGGCGAGTGGGCCCCCCCGCCTGCTCAGGGCCCCGGCACTTGCCCGGGTGTGCCGGGTGCTGACGCCGGCCCTGGCCTCCACGTGTGCCCTCAACCTCCCCCTTAATCCGACACGCGTTCCAACAGTCTTGATAGTCTTGAGATTTCACTGTACCCTGCACAGATTCTAGACCCCCTGTGCCAGATGCAGCAGAGCAGCCCCAAAACATAACAGCCTCCTCCATGTTTCACAGTAGGGACAGTGTTCTTTTCTTGATATGCTTCATTTTTCCGTCTGTGCACATAGAGCTGATGTGCCTTGCCAAAAAGTTCCATTTTTGTCTCATCTGTCCATAGGACATTCTCCCAGAAGCTTTGTGGCTTGTCAAGATATAGTTTGGCAAATACAGTCTGGCTTTTTTATGATTTTTTTTCAACAATGGTGTCCTCCTTGGTCATCTCCTATGAAGTCCACTTTGGCTCATACAACAATAGATGGTGTGATCTGACACTGATATTCCTTGAGCTTGAAGTTCACCTTTAATCTGTTTAGAAGTTTTTCTGGGCTCTTTTGTTGCCATTCGTATTATCCGTCTCTCTGATTTGTCATCAATTTTCCTCCTGGTGCCACATCCAGGGAGGTTGGCTACAGGCCCATGGAGCTTAAATTTCTGAATTATATGTGCAACAGTAGTCATAGAAACATCAAGCTGCTTGGAGACTGTCTTATAACTTTTACCTTTAACATGTTTGTCTATAATTTTCTTTCTAATCTCCTGACACAACTCTTTCCTTCGCTTCCTCTGGTCCATGTTGAGTGTGATACAGGGTCGGCTCCAGGTTTTCGTGGGCCCTGGGCGAAAGAGTCTCAGTGGGCCCCTTTAACACATACCACAATTCATGATGCACAGATACGGCAGAGAAATACAGGTATAGTACAATGTCAAAGATTTCACTTACTTCATACATTACATGAGTGATATCTATTGTAAATTCTACAATAGCTCAAAAGACAAACAGTATAGTCATCCATACAGTATTATGGGCATCACATAGTGCTCCATGCAGAATAATGAGCCCCATATATTGCTCCATACAGAATAATGAGCCCCATATAATGCTCCATATATAACGGGCCCCATATAATGCTCCATATATAATGGACCCTATAATATGCTCCATATATAGTAGGCCCCAAATGATGCTCCATATATAATGGCCCCCATATGATGTTCCATTATATAAATGGCCCCATATGATGTTTCATATATAATGGGCCCCATATGATGCTCCAGTATATGATGGGCCCCATATATGATGCTTCAGTGCATAATGGGCCCTATATAATGCTCCATATATAATGGGCCCCATATATTATGCTCCAGTGTATGATTGGCCCCATATAATGCTCCAAATATAATGAGCCCCATATATGATGCTCCAGTGTATGATGGGCCCCATGTAATGCTCCATATATGATGCTCCAGTGTATGATGGGCCCCATATATGATGCTCCAGTGTATGATGGGCACTATATATGATGCTCCAGTGTATGATGGGTCCCATATGATGGCCTCCATGTATTGCGCGAAACATAAAAAAAAAAAAAATTGAAATACTCACCTATCCTCGCTGGTCGCTTCTCGGCTCGAGGCACCAGCCCCCGATACTGGCACAGGCACCGGGCTCCCATAGCATGCCGGTGTCCCCAACTGTGAGTGGGCCCCCCCGCCTGCTCAGGGCCCCGGCACTTGCCCGGGTGCGCCGGGTGCTGACGCCGGCCCTGTGTGATACACACCATGTCAGCAAACAGCACAGTGAGTATCTGTAGCCCTCTATACAGGCCCACTCACTGATCCCAAAATTGTAGACACCTGTGATGCTAATTAATGGACACTAGAGATGAGATGAGCGACTTTGCCTTTTTTAGGGTCGAGTCGGGTTTCATAAAACCCGACTTTCTCAAAAGTCGAGTCGGGAAAAGTCGGAGGTCCGACTGAAACACGAAACCCAATGCAAGTCAATGGGGAAGCAAAGTCGGCAGGGAGTGGAGGACAGTAAACACACCTACAGTGCCCATTTCAATGCCAACGACATCAATTCTTATTACTTAACCCCTTAACGACCGCCGATACGCCTTTTAATGGCGGTCATTAAGGGTACTTAAACCACAGCGCCATTAATTAACGGCGCTGTGTAAAAAGCGAATAGCGCCCCCAGAGGCGCATTTTCTCCGGGGACTCGGCTATCAGGGGTAGCCGAGACCCCAGAGAACATGAATCGGGTCGGTTTTTACCGACCCGATTTTGCGATCGCCGTTATTAACCCTATAACGGCAATCGCAACAAAAAAAAATCTGATGTGCCATTTAATTTCTCCTCTGATGTCTTCGGACATCAGAGGAGAGAGAAAAAGGGTCCCCGATCCCCCCCTTGTGGCCCCCAATCTGCCCCTTGTGGCCCCCGGGCCCACCTGCCTCCTCCGGTGGGCGCCGCCATCTTGAATGGCGGGCGCATGCTCAGTGCCCGCCGTGATCTGCTGGGGGGTGGGCAATTTTCTCTGGGGTCTATCACAGAGATCAAAATAAAAAAAAACAGTACATAACCCCCCCTTTGCCACCCCATTAGTTAGGGACATATAATAAAATATAGAAATTATATTTATTTTCATTTTTCCGTTAGGGTTAGGGCTAGGGTTAGGGTTATAATTAGGGTTAGGGTTAGGCTGGGTTCATACTGCGTTATGGCGGTCCGTTAGACGGACTGCGTTACACCGCGGTATAACGCGGTGTAACGCAGTCCGTTAACGCTGCCATTCACCCCCATTTGAGGGCGCATAGCGACACATGCCGTAAAGCGGCATGCGTTCGCGACGTGCCATCATTCAGTGACGGAGCCTCAGATGCGGGCTGCAGCGTCTGGGCTCCGTCACCGCTAGAGCAGAAGAATCATCTGCTGATTCCTCTGCGCTAGCAGATATAGCATAACGCGATCGCGTTATGCTATACCGTTACCAGCCCGTCAACGCTATATGTTGAACGGGCTGGTAAAACGCAAAATGAACCTAGCCTTAGGGTTAGGGTTATAATTAGGGTTAGGGTTACAATTAGGGTTGGAATTAGGGTTGGGATTAGGGTTTGGATTAGGGTTAGGGTTGGGATTAGGGTTAGGGGTGTGTTGGGGTTAGGGTTGGAGCTAGAATTGAGGGGTTTCCACTATTTAGGCACATCAGGGGGTCTCCAAACACGACGTGGTGTTCAAAAAGTCAAATGGCGTTCCCTCCCTTCCGAGCCCTGCCGTGGCACCCAAACAGTGGTTTACCTCAACATATGGGGTATCAGCGTACGCAGGACAAATTGCACACCAATTTTAAAGTTCTAATTTCTCTTGTTACCCTTGGAAAATAAAAAAATAGCTGGCTAAAAAAATCATTTTTGAGGGAAATTTTTTTTTTTAATTTTCTTGGCTCTGCGTTTATAAATTTCTATGAAGCACTTTGGGGTTCAAAGTGCTCACCACACATCTAGATAAGTTCCTTAGGGGGTCTAGTTTCCAAAATGGGGTCACTTGTGGGTTTTTTCCACTGTTTAGGCACATCTGGGGCACTGCAAACGGAACATGACCCCCATCAACGTCTGCATTCCAAAACGTTATTACTTCCTTTCCAAGACCTGCCGTGCACCCAAACAGTTTCCCCCCCCAATATATTTGGTATCAGCGTACTCAGTACAAATTGGAAAACAACTTTTGGGGTCCAATTTCCTTGTGAAAAATCAAAAATTTGGGACTAAAAAATCATTTTTGTGGAAAATTGTTTTGTTTTTTTTTCACACCCAGGCATTATAAACTTTTGTGAAACACTTTGCGGTTCAAAGTGCTCACCACAGATCTAGATAAGTTTCATAGGGGGTCTAGTTTCCAAAATGGTGTTACTTGTGGGGGGTTTCCACTGTTTAGGCGCATCAGGGGCTCTCCAAACGCGACATGGTGTCCAATCTCAATTCCAGCCAATTTTGGTTTGAAAAAGTCAAACGGCGCTGCTTCCCTTCCAAGCCCTGCCGTGCGCCCAAACAGTGGTCCCCCCCCATATTTGGGGTATCAGCGTACTCAGGACAAATTGGACAACAACTTTTGTGGACTAATTTCTCCTGTTACCCTTGGAAAAAATAAAAAATTGGGGACTAAACGATCAGGTTTGTGGAAAAATTATGATTTTTTTTTTTCAGGCCCGGGCGTTATAAACTTCTGTGAAGCACTTGGGGATTCAAAGTGCTCACCACACATCTAGATAAGTTCCTTAGGGGGTCTAGTTTCCAAAATGGGGTCACTTGTGGGGGTTTCCACTGTTTAGACACATCAGGGCCTCTACAAATGCGACTGGCGTCCAGCCAATTCTGCGTTGAAAAAGTCAAACTGCGCTCCTTCCCTTGCGACCTCTGCCGTGCGCCCAAAAAGTGGTTTACCCCCACATATGGGGTATCAGCATGCTCAGGACAAATTGCACAAAAACTTTTGGGGTCTTGTTACCCTTGTAAAATAAAAATTGGGTGAAAAGATCATTTTTGTGGAAAAAAATATGATTTTTTATTTTCATGGCTCTACGTTATAAACTTGTGTGAAGCATTTGGAGGTTCAAAGTGCTCACCACAATCTAGATAAGTTCCTTAAGGGGTCTAGTTTCCAAAATGGGGTCACATGTGAGGGGTTTCCACTGTTTAGGCACATCAGGGGCTCTCTAAACGCGACATGGCATCCAGCCAATTCTGCGTTGAAAAAGTCAAATGGCGCTCCTTCCCTTGCGACCTCTGCCGTGCGCCCAAAAAGTGGTTTATCCCCACATATAGGGTATCGGCATGCTCAGGACAAATTGCACAAAAACTTTTGTGGTCTTGTTACCCTTGGGAAAATAAAAATTGGGGTGAAAAGATCATTTTTGTGGGAAAAAAAAAAAATTTTTTTTTCACGGCTCTACGTTATAAAACTTGTGCAAATAAGGGGTATTGGCTTATTCAGGATAAATTGGACAAAAATTTTGTGGTTCATTTTTTCTTTTAAGACTTGTGAAAATAAAAAAAATTGGTTCCGAAGTAAAGCTTTTGCAAAAAAAGTTAAATGTCAATTTCTTCCTTCCACATTGCTTCAGCTCCTGTGTAGCACCTAAAGGGTTAATAAACTTCTTGAATTGGTTTTGAGCACCTTGATGGGTGCAGTTTTTAGAATGGTGTCACTTTTGGGTATTTTCTATCATATAGACCCCTCAAAGTGACTTCAAATGTGATGTGGTCCCAAAAAAAAAATGGTGTTGTAAAAATGAGAAATCGCTGGTCAACTTTTTAACCCTTATAACTTCGTAACAAAAAGAAATTTTGTTCCCAAATTTGGCTGATGTAAAGTAGACATGTGGGAAATGTTATTTATTAAGAAATTTGTGAGACATATCTCTCTAATTTAAGGGCATAAAAATTAAAGTTTTGAAAATTGCGAAATTTTCAAAATTTTCGCCATATTTCCGTTTTTTCATAAATAACACAAGTCATATAAAAATTTTTTTACCACTATCGTGAAGTACAATATGTCACGAAAAAACAATCTCAGAATCACTGGATTTGTTAAAGCGTTCCAGAGTTAAAACCTCATAAAGTGACAGTGGTCAGAATTGTAAAAATTGCCCGGTCATTAAGCTGCAAAATGACTCGTCACTAAGGGGTTAAGCTTGTTGTCAACCTTAATTAACTTTATAATAATAGTTACACATTGAAAAACTGGGGGTATTTGGCTAAAGTTTTGTGGGGGGTGTAGGGGCTGGCCCAGGTTTTCGTGTCCCCCAGGCAAAAGAGTGTCAGTGGGCCCCTTTAAAACATACCACAATTCATGATGCTCCGATACGGCACAGAAATATAGGTATAGTACAATGACAAATACTTCACTTCTTACATTACCTGACTGATATATATTTAAAATTCTACAATAGCTCAAAAACCGGGCAGTATATTCCTCCATACAGCATTATGGCCACCACATAGTGCGCCATACAGAATAATGAGCCCCCATATATTGCTCCATACATAATTGTCCATAAATGTCCATACAGTATATGATGAGCTCCACATAATGCTACAGTAAAACATGGTCCCCATATAATGTGCCATACAGTATAGGACGGTCCCCATAGAGTATAATGAGCCCCACATATTGCTCCATACAGTAATAATGAGTCGCATATAAAGCTCCATACAGTATAGGACGGTCCCCCATAGAGTATAATGAGCCCCACATAATTGCTCCATACAGTATAAATGATCATATAAAGCCCATACAGTATATGATGGGCCCCATATATTGCTCCATACAGAATGGGCTCCATGTAATGCTCCATACAGAATAGGCCCCATATGTGCTCCATATGATGCTCCATACCCTCTATGATGCCCCATAAATAATGAAACCCCATATGATGCCTAGTATATGATGGGCCCCATGGATGATGCTCCAGTGTATGATGGGCCTATATAAATGCTCCATATAAAGGGCCCCATATGATGCTCCAGTATATGATGGGCCCCAATGGCTGATGCTCCAGTGTATGATGGGCCCCCATTTATAATGCTACAGTGTATGATGGGCCCCATATGATGCTCCAGTATATGATGGGACCCATTTAAATGCTGCAGTGTATGATGGGCACCATATGATGCTCCAGTATAGATGGGCCCCATGGATGATGCTCCGTGTATGATGGGCCACATTTATAATGCTACAGTGATATGATGCCCCATAATAATATGCAACCAGTTTCTAATGGGCCCTATCTATGATGCTCAAGTGTATTATGGGCCCCATATATAATTCTTCAGTGTGTAATGCTCCCCATATATTTGCTCCAAACATTTTAAAAAATGAAAACCACCATCAGAACAATTTCTTTGATTGCTGGGGCTGTCAAGAAAGAGGAACCCATGTGCATTCTGTCAATTGACGCAGAAAAAGCTTTAGACAGGGTGCACTGGGATTTTATATTTCAAACTTAGAAGGAATTGGCTTAAAAGAAACTATGCTCCGTAGAATTTCTGCCCTGTACTCATCTCCCAGTGCTCAAGTTAAATGAATGCGAACTTAAAACACATTTTTTAATTAGGAACAGCACGAGGCAAGTCTGTCCTCTTTCACCTTGCTTTATATACTCACTATGGAACATCTAGCAACCGTGATACGGAATAATCCTCCATTTAGAGGCATAAAAGGCCAATCAGAAGAGCACAAAGTGGCACTTTTTGCAGATGATGTCCTATTGTATGTCTCTTCCCCAACTTATAAGGCTCCCAAATATTATCTCAGAATTACATAGATTTGGTCGTCAATTTCAAAATTAATACCCACAAATCGGGGATACTCAATATCTCAATCCAACCAAGCTAGGTGGAGAGGTTGGCAGCTTCATTTCCCTTTAAGTGGTGTCCCCAATTCTTTTACCTATCTAGGACTAAAAATCACCGCCAAAGATCTAATCTTTAATGAAAACAAACTTTAAAAAGAGCTTTACTTAAAGCTGAGTTCGACTTAGAAAAATGCATAAATTACCTTTATCTGGTTTGGAAGAGTGAACGCTAATAAAATGGATCTATTACCCCCCGTCTCCTATATTATTTCCAAACAAAACCCCTTGTTTTACCTCCTCCTTTTTCTCTCGTCTTTAAAAAGCTTACTCGTTTAATTTTTGTCACAAAAAAAGCACGTATTTCATATTTTTTTGAAGTAGATAGAAGCAAAGGGGAATAGGGCTGCCAGATTTTGCTATTATAGCAAGCAGCAATTGGTACATGTATTTTAGATCTGTTTCATAATAAAACCCCAAAAAAAGGGGTTACATTAGAAAAAATTATTTATGGACGTGATCCCGCAAGTTATTTGGTCCCCCACGGAAAAAAACGGAATACCTTTTCTCTTCCTCAAAAAAACAAGATTCTTTACAAAAAAGGAGTTGAGAGCTGGGAGTCTCTTCGTCTCCAGGCCCCCCTAACTCCTATATGACAATCCATCCTTTCCTGCAGGATTTTAAAAAGGGGGACACTTATCTACAAAAAAATAGAGCTTCATGCCCCCAAGTCCATGAATGTTACAAGGACAGGGATGAGGTCTCTCCAGGACATTTTTCCGGGACAAGAGCCGCCAACAGGTGCATGCTTCTTTTTTTGAACAAAAAAAGAGGTTTATTATTAAATTAGCCAAACAATCCAATCCATACTGAATATTATCTCCGTTTGAGACTCGTGCTGCTAAACAAACTCTGTAGATCACACAACTCTATATTATAAAAAACCCCTTTTTCCCAAAAAGGGGCAGACCCCATCAGAGTTTCCCAGCATTCTTTCAAATGGGAGATTGATTTGGGTAGACCCTTATCTTTGAAGAAAGACCAAAGATTCACTTATGCACATTCCGGTCATCGCTCTGTTCGACATAAACAGAAAGCTACAAAATTTGTCGAGGGGTACAATGCCTTTAAGATTTAAACGTTTTTAACCCAACAACCCCATACGTGCTGGAAAAGGCTTAAAAGTAGAGTTTTCATTTGTTCACATTTGGTGCCACGCCCACTCATACCAGAAACTGTGGTTAGCACCCCTTTTAAATCCTGCAACAAGCTGTCTCTAACCAAAATTACCCCCACAATGGAGGGGGCCATGCTGTCCTTGTGTAGCCCTCAAATTCTAGTTTAAGAAAGGTCTTCTTAACATATTCTCACTGCTCACGCTAGATTTTGGAAAAAAGGAAAGGTTCCCTCGCTTCTGATTTGGGGGATGGAACTCAACGACAAAATAAGAAAGGAACAGCTAAGGACAACTGAATGGTCCACAAGAAGGTATATAACACTTGGGCCCCCGGGTTATGTTTAAAAGAAACCAATTGGACTCTTGGTTGATAGACCCATAGATGATGGGTCATATAGTTTACCTACTGGAGGAGCCACATTTCCTCCCCTACCCTTAAAATCCTTCCCCCTCCTCCTTTTCTTTTTTTTTATTTCTTTTTTTTTTTCCCCGTCCTTCCCCCTTGCTTCTTCTCTATTTCTTTTCTTTTATAGACCTAGAGTTTTTTAGGCTAGGTACCTTCTTTTTAAAATTTAAAACAAATTGCTCTTTCGATAGCACACTACCACAGGGCAAGCAAGCTTTTGAAGGCATATTGTGCCAATTTCCGGCCAGGTGCCCTTTACAGGGCCAGAATCAAAGGGGAATGAACTGTGAGGGAGAAAACCCGATAGGGGAGGAGAGGTAATTTTAAAACCATAGTTAGAACGTTGTCTCCTGTCTGTTGCAATCGATTCAGTATTACCAGTCGTGGAGCGGTACTCGAAAATATCATCAACAACATGGTCAGAAACCCCTGTCTCCAATGCCACTTCATCTGTGTGCCCCCACGAACACCCTTTCCATTTGGCCCAAAACGGCTCCTGGTAGAACCTGCACCACTGCTGTATCTGGGAATGCCTCTAAAAAACGGTTTTTACCAGAGTTGCTTGTTTGTTCCCAATATTAGCTCTAGTTCTCCTGTCATGCTGTTCTGTAATTTGCCTTTATAACTGGGTCGAGGATGCCTGGCCAACCAGTAAATCATCATCCTTTAAAAATTTTGGCAATGCGGGGGTCCCTTTTAGGATCCCGCAAGGCAAAATCAACATGGGGCAATTTCCGGTGTCAATGATGCACTGCCAGTGGTGGTGGAGGACATTTCTGCCAAATCCACATCACCCAGTCCCCGCACAACCTTGTACCTGACCTTGGCTAGCCAACGTTTCGCTTCCCCCCTGAGAAGCATCCTCCTCCCCAAAATAATCCCCCTCATCCTCCTCCTCCTCTTCTTCCTCCCCCTCGTCCAGGACAGTTCCCTTAGCAACAATGGCTACTGTCATCAAGGCTTCCCCCTCCTCCTCCTCTCCTCCCCGCTCCAGAAAGCCTGACCTTAATGTGCGTCAAAGTCTGCATGACAGACTCTTAAGTGGGATGCTCATGCTTATGATGGGGTCGTCTACCTTACCGCCGGTGCTTCCTCAAAACACTGAAGGACTTTACAAGGTCTTTCAGCTTGACCCTTCACACCATGTCTGCCCTCAAACTGCCTGCCCGTGTATCCTCCCAAAATGCACTACAGCCGCCTCTGTTCGCACAGCCTCTCAATTATGTGCATGGTGGAGTTCCACCTTGTTGCAACGTCTATGATTAGGGGTGCTTGGGTAGGTGGAGCGATCGCTGCAGCCTCTGCATACGACTGGAGTCTACGGCGAGCACGGGTGTTTGAGCACAGTCTTCACACTTATGGAGCGGGCTGTTAACTCCGGATAATTACTTTTAAAAACCACTGCACCACCAGGTTCAAGTGTGAGCCAGGCAAGGTATTTTTGAGTTTTGCCAGGGCTATACCGTGGGCTAGGCAGCATTGTCCCAAAACCGCTGTCCCATGGAGCCTGCATCCACCACATTAACCCAGTGCCAGGATGGACACGTAACGGCCCTGGCCATGCCTACTGGTCCATGTAATCTGTTGTGAGGTCACCTTTTCACTCACTGATTTTTTGAGTGCAGGAAATGCGTCTTTCACATGCAGGTGGAGGGCAGGGGGGGCTTTTCTAGAAAAGAATCCCAAATGCGTAGTCATGCAGGGAAAAACGTAGGCCTGAGCCCCCGCAACGGGCCTTTCAAAAAAACGAAAGGGACAAATCAAAAGAACTTTTTGGAATGTAGGGTTCAAAGCCATGAAGCTGATGAGAGGATGATCTTTTTGTCAACAAGTGCCGCTAGGGGGAGCTGGTTTTAGAGTGCATAGGGGGAAAATAGGGGTTTTGGGCAAAACAGATGAGAGGGGGTTGGGGAGGGTGATGGGGTGTTTGGGGGGGTGTGGAGGGGCCTTTTAAGCGTCTTTCGTTGAAAAAACTTGTGTTTCCCCTGACTGCTTTGGCCTTCACGACCCCCTCAAATTCTTGCTGGGGCTGCTAACCGGGGGGCTTCGTGGGGGAAAAATTTGTACGTTCCCCGGTCCCTTTCCTTTTTGGGGCATGTCCCCAAAAGTGTAGCCCACCCCGCGTTGGGGCCACATTTAACCCAGGGGGTCCCCGGGAAAGGGGAATTCACAATCACCTGATTTTCTTCCCCACCCCAAATTTTTTCCGGCCCCCCAGAGGGGGCCCTTTAAAAAATTTTTCAGGAATAAGGGGTGGGAGAGCACCCTAACATTTAAAACATTCACTCAAGCTAGATAACCTATTTCGTGCCCAAACGGTTGGGAGAAACCCAGCTATTACCCAAACCTTTGGAGGGAACTCAGCCAAAAGAAAGTTTAAACTAAAACCCCGAGGATTCACCCAAAATCAGTTTAAATGTGGATCCGTAGGGGAAGGATTCCAAAAAATTGGGGGGCCAGCCCCAATTTTTGGTCCCCGAGAGTCCAACGTGAGTTTAAAAGTAAGCGTGCCGACCTTGGGGAGGGGGAAGGGGAAGGGAAAACGACACTACTGGTTGTGTTTGGTTTAAAAGGGTGGAAAGGAAAGCAAATGGAAAAAGGGGGAAAAGAGGACGAGGAAAATAGCCATCTTACCCCCCTCTGCCTCCGGACACCGGGCCCCAGCTTCCCCGTACCTTAAAAGGAGGGGGGAAAAAACCGGGCCCCTTTGGAAAAAAGGTCCAGGGGGGCCCAAAAATGCGAAGGGAGGGTAGGAAGAACCGGATTCAGCAGGACCTGCAGATAGAGCTTAGTTCGTCCAAAAAAAACCCCACCAAAATGCCCACCGGGCGTAGCTTTTTTACAGGGAAAAGGCTTTGTTTAAAAAGTCAAAAACTCCAATATAAGACGTAGAGGCCTACACCTATTTGGGAAGGACGGCATCCCCCCCACAGCTTCCCGGAGTGCCTAAAAATACCCCAAAAAGGGGACCAAAGAGACTGTCTTTGGTGTTTGCATTTTTTCCCCCCTGCACCTCTAACCCGCCATATCCCCCAAAAAAAAAGGGTCATTTTTCCCGGGGGAGATTTTAAACCTTGCTGCCCAAAACCTCAGAGGCACACTGCGCGCGGGGATCCTGACCCGAAAAACCCAGGGGCGTCACGAACATTTTATCACCCCCCCTTTAAAAATTTTTCCCCTTTTTTAGCACCCAGGGCCGGAAAACCATTGTGCTACCCCTGACCCCCCCCCCGTGAATGAACGGGTCGGGCCGATATTTCCCCCAAACCCTGGTACTGCACCCCCCCGGTACCTGAGGTTTTGTAGTCCCCACGCTTTTTAATGCTGGTCATTAAAGTCTAACTTTTAACGGGTTTCAAATTTGGAGATTTTTCCCCCCCCTAAAGGGTTTTCCGCCTTCTTCAGAAAAAACCCTTTTCCTCATAAAATTTTTTGGCAAAAAATGCCCACTAACCTTTTCCACTAGGTAAAATTTTTGGCTTGCACGCTGTGCAATTGGAAAATCTGGCCAAAATCTCCTGCAATCTTTTTTTTTTTTAAACTTTTTTTGGAAGCTACGGGCCGCCAAAAACCGCTGGGTTTTTGTGTCCAAAACCTGCTGCGGATCCCTTTTCCCCCCTTTTAGCTATTGCCAGCGAACCCCCTTCCCCCAAGGCGCCAATCCGGGTCAAAACTGGGCACCCTCACCCCCTCTTTAATTTTTTCTGCACCTTCCCCCCTTCTTACCCGTAGGGGTATTGAAAACGGGGAGGGGGGGCTAGTTTCATCTAGGTCCCCAACTGGCCTAAACGCAGGGGGAAAGGTGCTGTTTTGGGCAAAATACCGAGAAAAAACTAGCAGTGGGTGCATCTGCACCCATGTCGATTCTCTTGGTGGGGAAAAAGGGTTTGACTTTATAACCCAGCATGGTTAAAAAACTCCATGGATAATTGAAGTGTGGCCGGGGCCCATCCTTCACTTTGGTGGGGGAAGGCACAAGGAAAGTTTTTCTCCTGCCAGGGGGCCCGCACTGATACCAGTGCCCCGATTTTTTTAAATCAAAAGGAGCGATAGAGTGGAGGGTTTCGGCAAAGCCAAAACCCTTTTCCGATGCTCCGGCTTAAAAAACGGTTTCCAAAACCCATAAAAGGGCCTTCCAGGCCTTTTGGAGCCGGACGCAGGCTAACAAAACCCCCCCCCCCCGTGCAAAATTTTGTTTTTGGGGACTACCAGCAATGCACCACCAAAAAACCAGCGGGGCCCCCCGCCGCCCATGCCCCCCAGCCTCTTCCACCATATTTTCCCCCAAAGTTTGGAAAATGAAAACCCAAAAAAACCCGCAGATATAGGGGACTGATCAGAAGCTAAAACGAAAACATTTTTGGGGGGAAATTTAAAAATTTTCCCCCCTATAGTTTTTCCCGGGGTAACACCAGTTTCCCCCAAAAAGGGCCCTATGATTAGCCCCCCAAAATAAAAAAAAAAAAAAAACCCACTGTATCTGAATAAAAACAGGGTTTTAAAGTTTAGGGGAAAAAATTTTAAATCTCCGTATAGATTTCAGGGGTAACAGACGCTCACAGGCTCAGAAAAGGGTTAGACCAAAATAAAAAAAAGGGAAAAAAAGGGGGGGTGTTTTTGAAGAAAAACAGTGTTAGGGAAAAAATTTTTAAAACTCCGTATAGTTTTTTTCCCCCGGAAACCCCAAACCCCGACACCACAGGCCAGCCCCGGGTTAGACCACAATATAAAAAGCTAAAAAAAGGAACGTATCGAAAAAACAGGTGTAATAGTTTAGGGGTAAATTAAAAAAACTCCGAAAAGATTTCCAGAGTAACAGACAAAGCCAAAAGCTCAGTATGGTTTTAAAAACCCCAAAAAAATTTAAAGAGGAGAAAAAGGGGCGATCTAAAGATAACATTTATTTTTTTTTGGGGGAATTTTTTAAAAAACTCTGTATAGATTTCGGGAATAACACACAACACTCACAGCTCAGTCGGGGTTTTGACCACAATAAAAAAAAACTAAAAAAGGGGGGTGTATCTGAAAAACGGGTTTAAAGTTTGGGGGAAATTGTAAATCTCCGTATGGGAAAATTTCCCCGGGGGTAACACACAGCCCGGGCCCCCCAGGCTCAGAAAAGGAAAAAGGGGAAACCCAAATTAAAAAAAACTAAAAAAGGGGGGCCCCTTTTTCCCCGAGGATAACGGGGGTTTTTTGGGGGGGAATTGTAAATCTCCGAAAAAAAATTTTCCCGGGGTAACACAAAAAAGCCACGGGGCCCTTCCCCGGGTTAGCCCAAAAAAAAAAAAAGCTAAAAAAGGGGGGGGTTTTCTAAATAACAGGTGTATAGTTTAAGGGGGGTTTAAAAAAAATTTTTTTAAATCCCCCCTAAAAATTTTTCCCGGGTTTTTCCCCACAAAAAGCCCACAAGCTCTTTTTGGGAAAATTTGGGGCCACAATAAAAAAAACAAAAAAGGGGGGGGTTTTCCCCGAGGAAAACAGGTGTATAGGGGTAAAATTTTAAATCCCATAAAAAATTTTCCCGGGGGTTTAAAACACAGACCCAAACGGGGTCTTTTTGGATTAAACCACAAAAAAAAAAACTGAAAAAGGGAGCGAAAAAGGGGAAAAAATAACAGGTAATAAATTTTTGGGAAAAAGGGGAAATCCCGTAAAAAAAATTTTTCCCGAGTAAAAACCCCAAAAAAAAAAACTCAGAAAAAAAAAACCCAAAAAATAAAGAGGTGAAAAAGGGGGGTATCTAAAGAAAACAGGTGAAAATTTTGTTTAGGTTTAAATTGAAAATCCTGTATAATTTGGGGGAATTTAAAAACCCCCCGCCCCTCAAAGGCTCAGTCTGGATTAGACCACAATATAAAAAGCAAAAAAAGGGGGGGTGTTCTGAAAAAAACCCTTTTATAGTTTAGGGTAAATTGTAAATTTTTCCCTATAAAATTTTTCCCGGGGTAAAACACAGCCCACCCCGGCTCAGTAGGATTAGAAAAAAATATAAAAAGCTAAAAAGGGGGGGTTTTTTTTTGGGGGATAACAGTGTAAAAAGGGTAAATTGTAAATCCCGTATAGTTTACGGGGAAAAACACAGAACCCCCACGGGGCCCAGGGGGGGTTTTGCCCCCAAATAAAAAGCTAAAAAAAGGGGCCCCGTATCGAAGAAAACAGGTAATTTTAGGGGTAAAAGAAATCCCGATAAAATTTCCGGAAAAAACACAGACCTCCCCAAGCTCACCCCGGGGTTTGCCCCCCAAAAAAAAAAACAAAAAGGGGGGGGTTTTTCGGGGGAAAAAAGGGGAAAAGGGGGAAATTTAAAAAAAACCCATAAAAATTTTTTCCGGGGGTAACACCAACGCTCACGGGGGCCCGCCCTTTTGGGTTAGACCACAATATACAAAGCTGAAAAAGGGGGAATTTTCGAAGAAACAGGTGTAAGTAGTTTAGGGGTAAATTGAAAAAACTCTGTTAAAATTTCCCCGGGGGTTTAAAACAAAAACGCTCACAAAGGGTCAGTAGGGGGTTTGACCCCCCAAAATAAAAAATCCCAAAAGGGGTACTGTATTTTTAAAAAAACAGGGAAATATTTTTAAAAGGGGGAAATTGTAAATCCCGTATAGATTTCGGGAAAATAAAAAGAGACCTCACGGGGCCCTATGGTTTTGGGGAACAATAAAAAAAGCTGAAAAAGGGGGGTGTATTTTTAAGATAACGGGTTTAAAAACATTTTTTGGGGTAAATTGTAAATCCCCTTTTTTAAATTTCCGGAGTAACACACAGACATCACGGGGTCAGTCTGGATTAGACAAAAATAAAAAAAAAAGTAAAAAAAAAAGGGCTGTATCTGAAAAAAAACAGGGGATTTTTTTAAAGGAAAAATTTTAAACCCCGTTTTTTTTTTTTGGGGGGGCCCCCCCCGGGGAGCGGGGAAAAAAACCCCCAATTTTCACCAAAGAGGTTGGAAACTACGGGATTCCCCTTTTCCCGACTAACCACCAAAAAATAAAGGAGCCGTGGACTTTCCCTTTTCGATGGCCCCAAAAATTCCTCGTCACAGCCTAAAAGGCCCTTTTAACAAAAACCTAAAATAAAAAAGGGAAAAACTATCTCCCCCGGGGGCAGAACCCCAAAGAAAAAGGGAAAGGGGCCCCCAAAAAATGAAAAAGGGCGGTTAGACAAGGGGGAAAAACAGACACAACAGAAAAAAAAGACAAATTTTGGGGGCCCAAAAAAATTCCCCCAGAAAAAAAGGATGGGAAAAATACACTTACTGCAACCCAAAAAAAACCCCCAAAAAAAACCCCCCCGCAAAAATTCAAAAAAAAACCCGAATCACAAGACCCTACCCCCAAAAAATTTAAATTTTTCCCGGTGAAAAAAAACAAGCCGCAAAAAATGAAAAAAGGGAAAAAAAAGGGAAAAGAACAAACAACAGTGGCCCCGGGGAAAAACCCAGGGGGCCCCAACCCCCCCCCGGGGAGGGGAACCAGGAAAAAAACCCAGAAATCCCGAGAAAAGGCAAAGGGAAAAACACAAAAGCAAAAAAAAAAAAATAATTTTTCTGAGAGGGAGAAAAAAAGGGAAGACACAGCAAGCTTCCAAGTGAACCGGGGAACAACTTTTTAGACAAGAACAATTAAACCCCGGGGAAAACCAAAGAGGGGGAAAACCCCCCCTTTTAAAAACCACCCGTCCGTGTTTTTCCCCGGGTTTTCCAATCCCCCCTTAAAAAGGGTTCCCCAAAACCTTTTTGGGAAAAACCCCCAAGGGATCTTCTCCCAAAATTTTAAATTTTTAAAAAAATTACAACAAAATCTCTGTAAATAGATTTCTGGGGTAAAAAACAGACCACACGGGGTCACCCCGAATTAGACCAAAAAATAAAAAGCAAAAAAGGGGGGGTGTATCGAAAAAAACAGGGGCATATTTTTTTGGGGAATTTTTTAAATCCCGAAAAAAAATTCCGGATAACAAAAAAAAGCTCACAGGCTTTTTTTTGGGGGTTATACAAAAAAATTTTAGGGAAACACTCCAAAAATAAAAAGTAAAAAAAAAGGGAAAATCAAAGGGGTTCAGCTGTAAAAAAGTTTTTTTGGGGAAATTTTTAAAAAACTCCATTTAAAAACCGGGTAACCCACAAAAATTTACAAAGGCTCAGAAAGGGAAAACCCAAAATTTTTAAAAAGGGGAAAAAAGGGGGTTAAAAATTTTTTCCAAAAAACCGGGCCTAAAAACAGTGTAGGGGAAAAATTGAAATCTCCGTATATTTTTCCCCGGGGTAACCACAGACGCTCTCCCCAGTATGGATTTGGGCCCAAAAACCGAAGCGGGGCCCCCTTCCCGGGGTTTTTTTGGGGCCCCCGGGGGGAAAGAGTCTCAGGGGGCCCCTTTAACAAACCCCCGTTTTAAAAAAAAGCACAGATACTCCCCAAAAAATATAGGTGGGGGACAATGCCAAAAACTTCTTTTTTTCCATTTACATGACTGAAACCAAAAGTAAATTTGTACAATACCAAAAACCGCCAAAATCCTCACAGCGCACAAACAGACGGCAGTACAGGCCCCCCCCAAAAATTTAAGGGGGACCACATGGGCCCCCCCCCTCATCACCCAAAAAACCCCAATGCGGGAAAGTCACCCCCCATCCCCCAAAAATTTTCTCCAAAACAAATACGGGGCCCCCCAAAAAAATGACCAAACAAATCCCCGGGCCCCAAAATAATGCTCCATCCCGGATAGGGGGCCCCCTATAATGCTCCAACAGGATACTGGCCCCCATATAAACCCCCAAAAAAAAATTTTGGGGCTCTCCTCTGAGCTGTGGGGCGTTTTTGCACGTTACGGCCCCGGAAAGGGGGCCCCCCTGGAAAGACCCCATCTTTTCCTCCCCCTTTTTAAAACATCTGGCCCCCCAAACACCACCCCTTTTTTTCCCCTTTTAAAACATTTTGCCCCCCATCAACACCCCAAAGCCCCGGCCATAAAAAATCCATTGCCTCCCATTTTTTTTATCTCCTCCCCATCCCATCATTGCCGCCCATCATCATCAAGCTGCCCATCATCATCCCCCCCCCCCCAAATTTTCATCCCCTCCCCATCATCATAAATTTCCCCCCCACCCCTCATCATCATGCCTCCCCCTTAAATCATCCCCCCCCCCCTCATCATCATCGCCCCCCATCATCATCATTTTCCTGCCCACCCCTAAAACAATGCCCCAAATTTTTTATAAAACATCATTGCCCCCCCTCCCCCTCACACTGCCCCCCCCCCCCCACCACCATCACACATACAGCAAAAACCCCCCCAAAAAGCACCGCACTACAAACACAAAAAACGAAACACAAAAGAGACACATACACAAAACACACAAAAACCCTCTCACCTGTCCGGCGTCCCGCGCCCACTGCCACAGCCGGGGAAAAAGGTTTTTTGTACATTTTTCTTGAAAAATTTTTTTTTCCCCTCACCCCTTTTTTCTTTCTGCTTGCTGCAGCTATCTTCCCCCCACCCCAAAATGGATTTTTTTAGTTTTCCCCTGTTCCCCCCCCGATTTCCTCCCCCTTGCTTTTTAACAGCCAAAAACTGAGCAATCAATTTTTTAAAAACTACCTGCAGTGAACCTGTGACCTACCCCCTGGAAAATTTTTACTATGTACTCCACCCCATTCCTACTGAGGAACTCTGAACACTTTTGGACTCGGAAAAACCCCGCTTTTTTAAAAAATCCACTTTGCAGGACTTACGGAACAGAGAAGAAGACCCTTTAACCTGTTGTGGGATGATTGCGAGTTTAAAGTTCCTTTTTGGGCCGCTGTTCTCCTGTTTTTGTATCGCAAACTGGTGACTTTTTTGCCACTTGTATGAATAATACAAGCCTAAAAAAACAAACCTTGCCCCAGGGGAATTTCATCGCCCCCAAAGGGGACAAGCCCCCTATAAAAAAAAGTCACCATACTTACAAAATTCTGAACCCCAAAATTTAGTGCTGCTGGGTCAAAAAAGGGTTGTTGCTGAAAAAGGGGGGTTTTTAACTCCGTTGTACTTTTTGTGATGACATGGGTGTTTTTCCCCAACCATTCCAGGTGAGAAATTTTCCCCTTTAAATTTTTTTTTTTCCCTGTTACCACGGGGAAACACATTTTTTTTTTTTTTTTTCCTTCCCTCTTTTGTGTCTGTTTAAACCCCGGGGGGTATCAGTTTTTCCGGGTTTAACTTTCTGTGATGATTGGTTGGGGGCTTCTCACAACCTTTTCCCCGTGAGCGGGGCCCTTTAAATTTTTTTTTCTCTCTGCATTTTTACCAAAAAAAACCCTTTTTTTTTTTTTTTTTCTTTTCTCCCTCCTTCCAGTACTCCCTTTTTAAAAGATCTGGAAAAGGGGGGCCCGCAAAAAGGGAAAATTTTTCGGGGACGGGGAAAAAACCTTGCAGATTTAAAACCCCAAAAAAAACCCCCCTTTTAAAAAAACCCACGGGAAAACCCCACTAAACAAAATTTTTTCCCCTTTTTTGGACAGACTGCCCAAAATTTTCGACCATATTGGGGTTTTTAGGGGGGCCAGTCCAGGCTCCTCCCCCTACCCCCCAAAATTCGGGGGTTCCCCCCCAAAACCCCCCCTTTTTTTTTTTGGGGGGTAAAAAGGGGAAAATTTTGGGGGAAAATTTTTTAAAAACCCAAAAAACCCCTTTTTTTTTCGCACATTTTTTACAATTTCCCACTGAACGATCTAAAGGGGGTTAAAAAAATTTAAAAGTTACCCCCCAAAAAGGGCCCCTTTTTAAAGGGGGAAAACCCCCCCAAAAAGAACTGAGGGGAATTTTTGGGGGTCATCTTGATGCTTTCATTTCAGCCATGGGGCAGGTGTTTAAAAAAGACCCCCCGAGGAGAAAAAGCGAAGCAGCCTTTTTAAAAAATTTTCGCCAAGGAAGCACTGGGTTTGCCAAAAATTCCTTGGATTTAAAGGGGGAAAGGGCCCCCTTTTAAAACCACCGGGGGGGTTTTCCCCCCAAAAAATTTTTATTTTTTTTAAAAGGGGGTTTTTCTCCACTAAAAGGATGAACTTGCTGGGGGCCCCCCCCCCACGCGTTTGGGGATTTTTTTAACACGCAACCGAAATTTAACCCCCAACTGAACCAGGCAAGATAGATTTTCGAAAGCAATCGCAAAAAACCCTTTTCCCCCACCTTCCTCCCCACCCCAAGGGGAAACCCTTTTAGTGGGGTCACAGGGGAAACCCGAACCTAAACCCCAAAGGGAGGTGCCCCTTTTTTCAAAAACGGGTTTTTGTTTCCCCGCAAGGAAAATCGTTAAAAGGGAAAAAACTATGTTTTTTTTGGGGGGTAAGTCAGGGCACAAAAATTTTAAACTGCCCCAGCCGTTTTCCCCAAAACAAAAGCCGCACTCTTTTACTTTGATTGGTTTTCGAGAGGAGATCGTTCCCGGTCCCCCGGCCCCCCGGCTCCAAGAGATTGCCCAACAAACTTGAAATTTTTGGACTTAAACTCCGTTACTACTGAGGACGATGACTGGGGGAAAAAATGCAATTTTTCAAGTTTCCCCCAGCGGTGTCCCCCGCTGAATTTTTTTGGAAAAACAATTTTTTATTTTTTTCCCCTTTTTTTTTTAAACTCTGGGTTTAAAAACCCCCCTGGGGGGCTAGCTCGCTTTTGAAACGACTCAGGGGGGAAAAGGGGAAAAATTTTAAAATTTTTCCCCCCTTTTTTTTTGAAACAGGGGATAAAAATTTTTAAAAAGCTAAAACCCCCCCCCCCAAAGGAAACTGTGGAAAAATCCCTGCTGACCTCTGGGGGAGTGGAACAGGAAAAAGGAGCCTTTTTTTGGGGGGCCTTAAAGGTAAAGATTCATCAAAAGAAACTGTCCTTTTTGCTTATCTCTTTTTCCCCCCCTTTTTCCCCCCATTCCCCCGGGGTAAAACCCCCGGGGTGCCGGCTCAGAAAAAACCCCCCCCTTTTTCTGGGAGACCCCAAGGGAAAATTTTTCCTTTTTTTAGGGAAAAAAATGAGTCCCCCAAAATTTTTCCCCTTGCTCTTTTTTTCCAAAAAAGGAAAAACCCCCTCAGTCCCTAACTAAAACCCCCCCATACCAGGACAATGTTTTAAAAAAGAAAAAAGAAGAAAAATGACCACTTCCCCCCCCGCCATGAGTGCCAATTTAAAAATTTTTTCCTGGAGCAGAGATCCCCCTTTTTTTAAAATCTACCCCCCGGCGGGCCTGGGGGAAAAGGGGTTTTTAAAAGGGTTTTTCCCACGAAAATCTTTTTCCCAAAGGGGTTCATACGCCCTCTACATCTCCCTTTGGGGAGGTGCACCATCTTCTTTGTGAAAAAAAGAAAAAACTCTGAGACCCCGCGAGACTAAAAGGGAACTCTTTAAAGGGTTTCTTTTTGAAACCGTTATCCATTGCCTTTAAAACCCCGAGTTTTTTGGAGAGAGTGGGCAACCCAAAAAATTTTTTCTAAATTGGACTTTTTTGGGGGGAAAATTTGGGGCCGTTTAACCTGGGGATGAATGAAGACGCATTCGGGTCACGCATGGACACTTTGAAATAAATTAAAGCCTTTTGGTCTAGCCCCCCCCACCCTTTTTTCCCAAAACAAGTGAATACATCTTCAGGGATCCCTAGACACATTCGGGGGATTTATTTGGAAAAATTTTTAATTTTTTCTAACCCACAGACGAACACATGGCCCTGTAAAAAGGGTTTTGGAACGTCTAAAAAAAACCCCATTTTACATCAAATTTGAAAAGGGGAAATTCCCCATCCCCAAAAATTCCCTTTTTCGGGGGTATTTTTCCCTACACAAGGAATTAGAAAGGTGAAGAAAAACCCAAGCCACAAGGTTTGGCCAAGCCCGAAATTGAAGGGGTGCAGCGCTTCTGGGGTTTTTTCCCAAAATTTTTTATGACGTTTCATTGGGAAAATTTTTCTCTGGGTATGCACCTATCACCCAACCCCCCCGGGGAAAAAAGTCTAGTTCTCCTGGCCCCCCCAAGCCCAAAGCATTTTCTCGTCTAAAAGAAAAATTTACCCCCGCACCTTCGGTAAAACCAAACCCCAAAAATTTCCTTCATAAAAGGGGGAGCTTCAGATTTGCCGTTGGAGCAAACCCCTCTCAGAAACGGGTGAAAAAAATTTTTTGCATCCCGGGCCCTTTTTTTTTCCCAGCATTTCTTGGGCAGAGGAACTACGATGTGGGCTTTTTGGGAAAGTTGGGGCCCTTTACCCCCCCCCTTTTAAAAAAAAGGAAAACCCCCTTTTGGGGGGAGCTCCCAAAAATAGTCGTCCTAAAAGACCACCGAACCTTAAATTTATCGGGTTTCGGCTAAGGCCAAACCCTCGCCAGGCTCCGGGAATCTTTTCTTAAACCAATTTTTTTTTTGCATTTCTATAAAAGGGGGATCCCCAAAAAGGGAAAAAGGCGATGCCTCCGGGATTCTTTCAGCAGAGACCCGCCACTTCTCCTCCAAACTATTTTCCTGACTCTTTTTTCCGGGGAGTGATTAAAAACCAACCCCCCTATTTAAGACACAAGGAAGAAAACCCCAGCTTTTTCCTTTTTGGGCACAACCCCCAAGGACGAAATTCTTGTCTTTAAAATGGGGTTTGGGGGAAATTCGGACAACGTCTGAATTTCCCCAAAACAGTCAGTTTGAAGTTTTGAAACCCCTTCATTTTTCCCCAAGATACGGGGGGGCCCAAAAAGGGGAATTCAAAACACGGAATTTCTTTCTCTTTTTTTTTGGGGGCCCATTGGGGGGGAAAAGGATTTTTTTAAACTAGTAAACCTTCAGGGGAAAGTCTTGCAAGAGCAAAACACCTCGCCCTCACCAACTGGTCTTTAAAACCCCTTTTCCCACCCCGCCCCCCGGGGGATCCTTTTCTATGGACTTCATTGGGGATTTCCCAAACCCCAAAAAAGGGGAAAAAAACCCCTTTTGGGGGTGGTTTTTTTTTTTAAAAAAAGGAAACTCTTTTTAAAATTCCCCTTGTGTTTTTACCCCGCAAACAACATCAGTTTTAAATTTAAAAGGGGGTTTTTCGCTTACTTTGGAGTACCGAGGGGTTATTTCGGATGGGGGGAAAAATTCACTTCAAGGTTTTTGGAAAAATTTCTGTGCAGCTTTGGACAAAAAAAAAAAACCCCTTTTTTCGTTTTTCCCCCCAACAAAGGAAAAAGACCAAAAAAAAACCAAATAAACTCTGGACATTCTCCCTCTTTACTGCCCCCTGGGGGAAAATTTTTTGGGGGGGATCTACTTCCATTGGCGATTTTCTCTTAAAAACCTCTCAACGCCCCACAAAGCTCCCTTTTTTTACCCAACTTTTTATCATCCAACCCCCTTCCCCCAATTTTTTCCCCCCATAAAAACGCCTTTACCAGCAGTGGCCGAAAAAACACTCTTTACAGAAGAATATGGATCTTCAAAAAGGAAAGGGGGAATTTTGGCTGGGAAAAAGGACAAAAAGCAGCAGTTTTAAATTTTTGAAAACCTGCACCTTTTTAAAAGGGGGGAGACCCTGGTGTAAAACCCAAAATTTTTAAGTTAAGGATTCCATCGTTTTAAGTTGGGACATAAAAATTTGGGGCCCTATAAAATCAAAAAATTATAATTCCCCTGTTTTTTCGTCTTCACTGCCTAGAACATGAGAATCCCCCCGCCCTTTCCAAATACCCAAATAAAGGCGCAATACCCAAAACGTTTTTGACGTCCTTTTCCCCTTTTTCCCCCCCCCCCTGCTAGTCATGGGGGGGAAAATTTGTGTGGAAAGAAACCCGATTCCAGGGTTTTTCAGGGGAAAAAATTTTTTAAAATTTTATTAAAAGGGAGGGCTACCCGGGGGGGGACAACTCATGGGGGAAACCCCCCAATAACTTAATGCCCTCGTTTCTCCGCCCTTTCACAAGGGGGCCCCAAAAAACCTGGTCTGAGGCCATCCGGAGGTTTCAAAATAAAGTCCAAAAGGACAAAAATATAGGAGAAATAAAAAAAAACCAACAAAAAAAAGTTTTTCTCCCGCACCGAAGACAAAAAATTACTACCTAAAAGCAAGTGTTGCTCCTCATTTTTAAGTCATTTGTCGGAACCAATCAAACTGTTGGGGGCAAGTATAAAAAAGGGAAAGACTCACCCATTTTTTTGGGAAAACGCTCCCCAAAAATTTTTTTTCCCAATAAAATATCATCTGGGGCATTTTTCCCCAAAAAAGGGTAAGGCCCTTTTCCCCCAAAAACCCTTTCCCCTTTTTGGGTTCATCAGGGGGGGTGGCGACTGAGACATTATACCCAAATGCATTGCCTCAGGGGGGAAAAATCATATAACTCCTCCTTTAAAATTAATAAGACACTCCCACCACCATTCAAACCAACATTGCAAAACAAAATAAGAATCACCAACAAACGTGGGGTTTTCATGGTTAAAAATACATCCCTTTTTCAATGACTCAAAAACAGTGAAACGCACGCCACAAAAACGAAATCTATAGCATCCACCCGTTTCCCAAAAATAGTGATCGCGGGGCCCTATTTAGGGCCATCCATTTAGGACTTCCGTAATCGCTTTTTTTTGGGACCGTCGTCTACTGAGAAAACTTTTTTGCGCCCCCCTCGTGTTTGTAAAAACCACCGCACGCATCGTGATACAATTAAGTGGCTTACGATGTAAAAATTTCCCAGTCGCACATTTCAAGAAAAACGAACCACAATTGTGTTTTTTTCCCAAATTTTGGGGGGATTTTAAATTTTAAAAAAAAATTCGACGAAGGTATAACGCAAAAAAAAATTTTCACTACAAAACCCAAAGAAAAAAAAAATACAAATATATTGCGTCCCAAATGGCAAATTTAAAAATTATATTTTTAACCAGAACCTTATTGCACCAAAATCATGGGAGAAAAATTTTAAATTTTTGCAAATGCAAAAAGGAAAAACGCTAAAAAAAAAGTTTTCACTACACACCAAAAGGGCATAAAAATACAAATATATTGGCCCAAATGGCCATTAAAATTTTTTTAACCAGTATCACTTTTTGGCCCCAAAATAAACCCATCTTGGGAAAAATCAATATTTTCACCAAAATCGACTTTTAAACCCTATAGAACAAAAAAAAGGGGGGCGCGCAAGATCTTTTTTTCCATTTTAACTCATTCAATACCTTTTTAAACCCCCAGACCAAACTTTTTCTCCCCGGGCCCAAAAAAAATACCTACGTCCTAACCCCTAAAACCCTACTTCTGTTTTCTTTTTTAGAGAAAGGGTTCCCCCCTTGAAAACAAAACCCCCCGGGCCCAACACAATCAAGGGAAACCCCCAGGCAAAAAAATTTTTCAAAAATTTTAAAATAACCCCAAAGGGTTTTTGCTAATAAAGGGTTGTCTTTTTTTCCCAGAAATTTTTTATCTTTTTAGGGACAAAGGGGCCTCAATTTTTTTGTCAGGAAACTTAAAGGGAAAAGAAATTTTTTATTAAAACCAAAAAAAGGGGCTGTGATGAATTGGGGGGTTTCTGACCCCCCTCCTGAGGATATTAGCCTAAAACCCCCTGACCTGCCTAGTTTTTGTGGTAAAAGGGCCTTTTACAGATCTTAAAAAAAAATAAAAAAAGCCCCCCCCCCCCCTCAGACCTTACTCGACGATAATTTTGAATTTGGGGTTTTTAAAGACCAAAACAGAAACTTGGTAATTTTTCCCTTTTTTTTTTTCCCAAAATAATTGACCCGTCAGGAAAAAAAAAGGGACTTAAAAACTGGAAAAAAAACAAGACATTACCATTAAAAATTCTGAAAAAAAGGGGGGAATTTAGTATACTTAATTCTCAAGTAAGAAAAAAGGCCCCTTTAAAATTTTTAAAAAAAGAGAGTGTTCTTTTCTTTCTTCTGACCTACATGGGGGTTTTTTAAAAGGGGGTTAAAAACAAAAAATAAGAATGGCCCTCAAAGGGCTATAACAAAAATGAAGTGAAAATTTTTTTTACCTAAGTTTCCCCCCCTTGGGTACATTCTACTGCTCCCCAAAAGGGACACAAAGGGTGATCCCCCCTTTTAAAGGGGGGGCCAATTGTGTCGGTGGAGCACCTTACGAAAAATCTGGGGGGAAATTTATCTTTAAAAAATTTTTAAAACCTTTTTTCTTGCCCTTTGCCAACACCCAGGGACACAACTGATTTTTTGAGTAAAAAAGATGGAGTGGTTTTGGAACCCGAACTATTTTTCAAGTAAAAATTTTGGGGGGCCCTTTTTCATCTATTCCCCCCTTTTAAAAGGGGGGGGGCAACCCGAAAAATTTTAAAGATAGAGGCCAGTTTAAGGGAAAATAAAACTTTGCTTTCGATTTTCTACATTACCTATTTTACACATAATTTTTTTTGTTGATCGCAAATTTTTTTTCCCGCTCAGGGGGGACTGGATGGGGGGCCCCGTGCCCCCCCTAGTAATTTTTAAAAACCGGGGGGTGGGGGGGAAAATGAAATTTTTGGGAAAAAGGGTTCCTACGAAAAGGGGCCTTTTTTTGGTTTAGAAAATTTTTAAAATTCCCACGTTTTTTTTTTTTTTTTAAAAAGGAAAAGAAATCTTTTTTGAAAATTTTTTAGGATCCCCAAAAGTGAAAAAGACCCTTTTTTTAGTTCACAATGAATGGAACCATCAAAAATGCCATTCCCGATGGGTTATTTTAAAGAACAATGGAAAACCCCCCGTACCACATTCAAAGAAACCACGGCCACTAATTCTCTTTTGAGATGGGGGCAGTCCCCCCGGCCCCCCAAAAAAGGGGGAAAACCCCCGGGCCCCAAAATACAAGGGTCAAAAAATTGCTCAGATGAAAAAATTCGATATCAAACAAAGATCAAAAAAAAAAATTTTTTGGGTAGAGTTATCCTGATCAAAATGTTAAAAAAAGCCTATAATAAAATTTAAAATAAAAAAAAGATGGAATACTGACTCAATCCCCAAACAAGAAGAAAAATTTCGGGGGGGTTTGATTTTTCCCCAAATAATAACGGGGGGGCCCAGACCCAAGGCGGATTTTAAAAAAACCCTTGGCCCCGAAATGGAAAAGGACATTGGGGGATCTCTTGCCTAGTCACCCCCAAAATTTTCCTTTTTGAAAAGGGGGGGTCCTTAAAGGATAGACGGCAAGACCATTTTTTTAAATGCTTAAAAAAAAAACAGGCTTAAAAAACCAACGTTGGGGGGTGTTTCAAATGTAGGGTTTTTGCCTGAAAAACAGGAAAAATTTGGGAAAAAAATTTTTGCATCTGAAAACCCAAAAAAATTTTTAACCCCTCTTTTACACCCCCGGGGGGAAGTGTCATTTAAAAGGCTATTTTTAAGTGGATGAAACATTGGGGGAAAAAACCCTTTTGAGAGTTCAGGGGGAGAATTGGGGAGCACATGAGAGAAAATAGCGAGGGAAAGGGTACAAACCCGTGGCCCCCCGGGGGATCAATCCAAGCAGGGGGGACCCCAATGCCCTAAAATCATTGGGGGGTTGGGTAAAACCCAAAAACCCATTCGGGTGTGACGGACAATTTTTAAAAATTAAAAACGAGAGACAAAGGGATTTTTTTTCTAAAAAAATGTTCTCCCTAAGGTTTTTTAAAGAACAACTTTCCACTCCCCGCTTTTTCTAAATATAGGGCTGCAGGGGGATTTTGTTAGGGCGCCCCGTGGACCGGGGGGCCCCTGCGCAAATTTTGGGGTCCAACCTCCGCGGCCCAGGGGGGGGGGGTGGAAAAGGGACCTATAGGGGGGGTCAGGGTTTTTTTTTTTTTTTTTCCTTTTCCCAAAAATTTTTAAAAATTTTTTTTTATTTTGACCCCCGGTTTCTGGGCTCCATATTTTTATTATGTTTTTAATTTCCTTTTTTAAAAATTCCCCAAATAATCAAAGAAATTTTTTAAAGTAAAACGTTCCCCTTTGTGGAACCAGCCGAAGCTCCAATTATTATTTTTTCCCACTAGAAGGGTATTCCCCCTTCTCCAATCTATATTTTGGATTTAGTACCAGGGACACCCATTGGGGGGGCCCTTTTTTAAATTTTTTTGATTTACCTCTTTGGCAGAGATCAATCCCAATTTTCTCGTTTGGGGGGTTTTTACAAGTCGTGTAATAACGGATTGAATAGTTTTAAAAAAGCTAAAATGATCTTTTCCGCCCTTTTTTTTGTTTCTAATGGTTTTAAAGCAATTTTTTTGGGGGAAATTGAATTCTCTAAATGGCTTATTTTGGTCGCAATAAGTGATACTGGGAAAATAAAAATTTTTTGACGCCATTTTTTCCAAAAAATTTGTATTTGATCTTTTGTTTTTAGGGGCAAATTTTAATTACTTTTTACTTTGTCGCAATTGCAATTTTTAAACCCCAAACCCCCCCTTTTTTGGGCCTAATGTACTGGTTAAAAAATATTTTTAAAAAAAGCCATTTGGACGCAATAATTTTTTTTTTATGCTTTTTTGTGTAGTGACAACTTTTAATTAGCGTTAACCTTCCCCCCCCAATTTGCGATTTTTTTCAACGCCCAATTAGGGCACAACACAAAATTTTTCTTCTGTTTATTCTAAATTCGAACGGGAATTTTTTTAAAACGTAAGCCACTTTTTTGTATCACCTGCGTGCGGGGGGTTTTTACATCACAGAGTGGGACGGGGCCAAAAACGTAGCCCCAGTAGACCGCTTTCCCAAAAATGCGATTCCCGGGGAAATCACTAAATCCCCATGCGCCACTAAATAGGGCCGCGATCACTATTTGGCAAACGGGGCGCTTAAAAATGCATTTTTTTATATTTGGGGTCTTTTAAAAATGATTATGACTCAATTTAACGGGGATGTATTTTTAAAACCCGCACATCCTTTTTTTTGGGGGGTTTTTTTATTTTTTTTTTCACGATTTTGGTTTTTAAAGGGGGTGGGAGGTCTTTTTAATTTTATATAAGGAGGAATTTTTATATTTTTTCCCCCATGAGAGCAATGCTTTGATATTTGATGTCCCCTATCGCCATACCCCGAGAATCCAAAAAGGGGAAAAACCTTTGGGGAAAAGGGGGCCTTTTTCACCTGAAATGACCAATGCAATTTTTTTAGGAGAAAATTTGGGGGCGCATATCTCCATTCCCAAAGGGTGAGATCATTTCCCTTTTAAAAATACGTCTCCACATTTTTTATTGCTTTTTCCCGACAAATATTTTAAAAAAGAGCGTCATACACTTGCAAATTTTGGTATAAAAATTTTTCCTTGGGGCCCACCAAAATAAAATTTTTCGGGGTTTTTATTTAATCCCCAAAAAATTTTTTAGCCTATTGGACTTTCTCCGATTTATCAAAGTTCCCACTGTTTTTTGGAGGATGGGAATTTCTGTGTGTCCCCCCTTTTTTAAAATTAATTCATTAAAGTTAATTTTTCATCCCCAATTTTTTTGGGTGCAACATTAAAAACATTTTTGGGGGAAAAACCCATTAAAATTTTTTTTAAAATTTTTCCAACCCCGGGGGTTTTTCCCTAAGGGGGATAATGTAAGGTTCTTTTATATTTTGAAACTCAGTTTTCCTCACCTTTTTTTTTCTGCTTGCTGCAGCTACCCTTTTTCCCCATCAATAGGATTTTCCCGCTTTTAAGGGCCCGCCCTGATTCTCTCCCTCTTTCTTTTTTAAAAGCCACAGCTGAGCAATCATGCCAGAATCAAAAATGCAGGAACCCGTTTACCTAAATCCGGAAACCTTGGGCTATTTCTCCCACTAAACTACGAGGAACTCTAACACTTGTGGACTCTGGAACCCCCGCTCTTTTAAAGACCCCAAAATTCAGACTAAAAATAACAGAGAAGAAGATCCCGAAAACCCCCTTTTGGGGGTGATTTCTGACTTAAGTTATCTGGGGCCCGCTGTGTTCCTGCTTCCCAAAAAAAACTGCAAAATGTGGACATTTTTTTTACTTTATGAAGTAAACAAGACCTTCTTACAAACCCCCGTCCAGTAATTTTTTATCCACCCAAAACACAAGACCAAAAGGGAAATGTACACCATACATTACAGCCGCCCTAATAAACTCATTCAGCGGCGTGCTTGAGAGAACCCGGGTCCCGCAGGCCCCCCCTGGGGGCCCCGGGGCTGCGGGAGCGGGGGCACGGGGGGGGGGGTGAGTATTGCCCGGCGCTGCCGGGGTCCTGACAAGCGGGGGGGGGCCCAGGGGGCCTGAAAAACCGCCTCCCCGCTAACGGGCCCCCCGGGGGGCCAAAAAAGAGTGGGCCCCCCCCCTGCGAAAGGGCCCCCCCGGGGGTTGCCCGGGGCCGGGGGTACGCCGGGGCCCGTACAAAGCAAAAAACGGGACTGTAAACAGAAATACCCCCTATAAATTTTTTTGGGGGGAAAAAAAAAAAATCCTATTATTTCCCTAGTCACCACAATATTCCCCATGATTTGTCCGTACCACCGTTACAAGGGAGTGGTGGGGGCGACAGCCTATACGGGGGGAAAAAAAGAAAAACTCGTAACGTGGGAAAAAAAAAGAAAAAAAGAAATTTGGCTGTGTAGGTGCTGGTAAAAAAAACATCTCACAGCAGTGTACACACGCATTTCAGCAAGCAGGGGCCTTTTATACAGCTCGCTCTGCCAAAGAAAAATCCCCCCTGTCCGGCAGCAGCCTAATAACCAGGCTGCGCAACAACAAAACCCCCCTGTCCCCTGCAAAACAAAAAATACAGCCAATCGCATCAGCAAAAGCACAGAATCATTTTTTTTTTTTCCCGCCAAAACCCTCCCTACTAAAAAAAGCTCAGCAACCTCTCCCTACTGTTAAAATCAGCAAAATAAAAATGTTTCAGGCAAATGGGCCCTATAAAATGCCCATAAAAGGGGGCCCCCCAAAATTTTGCCCTTGAAATGATTGGCCCCATAAATGCTCCAAAAAATCCCCAAATATGATGCCCAGTGTATGAGGGCCCCCTTTGTAATGCTCCATAAAATATCCCCCATTTTAAGGGGGCCCCATATAAACCCCCCAGTGTTGATGGGCACTATTTTTGACCCCCGTGTATGATGGGCCCCATTTTATGGCCCCATGTTTTGGCGGAAAAAAAAAAAAAAAAAAAAATTGAAATATCACCTACCCCTCGCTGGTCGCTTCTCGGCTCGAGGCACCACCCCCCGATACGGCACGGCCCCCGGGCTCCCATACATGCCGGGCCCCCAAACTTGGGGGGGCCCCCCCCCGCTCAGGGCCCCGGGGCACTTGCCCGGGTGCCCGGGGGCGACCCCGGGCCCCCGTGTACCCACACCAGTCAGCAAACAGCACAGGGGAAAATCGAAAGCCCTCTATACAGCCCACTCACTATCCCAAAATTGTAGACACCTTGAGTTTAATTTAAAGGACACAAGATGAGATGACGACTTTCCCCTTTTTTGGGTCGGTCGGGTTTCATAAAACCCATTTTCCCTAAAAAATCGGGGGGGGAAAAGTCGGGGGCCCGACAAAAAAACAAAAACCCAAAAGCAAGTCAATGGGAAGCAAAGTGCAGGGATGGAGGACAGAAAACCCCACCTACAGGCCCATTTCAATCCCAAAAGACATAATTTTTTATTTTTTAAACCCCCTTTTAAAACCCCGATACCCTTTTTAAAAAAAGGGGGCAAAAGGGGACTTAAACCCCGCCCATTTTTTAAGGGGGCGTGTAAAAACAAAAAAAAAGGCCCCCCAAGGCGCTTTTTTCCCGGGGGGCTCGGCTATCAGGGGAGCCGAGACCCCGAGAACATGAATCGGGTCGGTTTTTTTACCGACCCTTTTTTGCGATGGGCCGTTTTTAAAAAACCCATAAGGGGAATCGCAACAAAAAAAAATCATGTGCCTTTTAAATTTTCCCCCTCTAAAGTCTTCGGACATCAAGGAAGAGAAAAAGGGTCCCCGACCCCCCCCTTTGTGCCCCCAATCTGCCCCTTGGGCCCCCGGGCCCCCCCCGCCCCCTCCGGTGGGCCGCCATCTTGAATGGGGGGCGCAGGGTCATGCGCCCGCCGTGACGCTGGGGGGTGGGCAATTTTCCTTTTGGGGGCCCTCACGAGATAAAATAAAAAAAAAACAGACAAAAACCCCCCCCTTTGCCACCCCCTTATTAGGGGCAATAAAAAAAAAATAGAAAAAAATTTTTTATTTTTATTTTTTCCTTAGGGGGTTTGGGGTAGGGTTAGGGGGTTTAATTTGGTAGGGTTAGGCTGGGGCATACGGGGTTATGGGGTCCGAGAAAGGACTTTCGTTTCAAAACCCCCGGGGGAACGGGTGTAAAGAAATCCTTAAAAACTGCCTTCCCCCCCCCTTTAGGCCAAGCGACACATGCCGTAAAGCGGGTGCTTCGCGACGTGCCACATTCATGACGGAAACTCAATGCGGGCTGAGCGCGGGCCCCGTCCCCCGCTAGAGCAAAGAATCATTTTCTGTTCCCCTGCGAAACAGATTAGCAAAAACCCACCCCCGGGATCAAAAACCTTACCACCCGTCAAAGCAAAAAAGTTGAAAGGGGGTTAAAAAAAAGCAAAAAAAACCAGCCTTAGGGGTTTGGGTAAAATTTGGGTTAGGTACAATTAGGGTTTTAAAATTTGGGTTGGATTAGGGTTTGGGGGAGGGTTAGGGTTTTGGGGGGAGGGTTAGGGGGTGTTTTGGGGTTTGGGTTGGGGCTAGAATTGAGGGGGGTTTTCCCAATTTTTTTCACATCAGGGGTCCCAAACCACGTGGTTCAAAAAGTCAAAAGGGGTTCCCCCTTCCCACCCCCTGGCCCCCAAAAATGGTTTTTCCTTTAACATATGGGGTATCAGCGACGCAGGACAAATTGCACACCCCCCAAATTTTAAAATTTTAATTTTTCTTGTTACCCCCGGGAAAATAAAAAAAAGCTGGCTAAAAAAAATCCCTTTTTTAGGGAAATTTTTTTTTTTTAAATTTTTTTGGCCTTTTGCGTTAAAAATTCTATGAAGCACCTTTTTGGGGTTTTTAAATGCTCCCAAAACATCAAAAAGTTCCTTTTAAAGGGGGGGGAGTTCCAAAATGGGGGGCTTTTGGGTTTTTTTTCCCGTTTAGGCACATCTGGGGGACTGCAAAAAGGAAAAAACCCCCATCCCAAAGTCTGGAATTTCCCAAAAAGTTATTACTTCCTTTCCCCCAAACCTGCCGTGCACCCAAAAGTTTCCCCCCCCCCCAAAAAAATTTTTGGGGGCAGCGTACCAAACAAATTTTTGGAAAAAAAACTTTTGGGGGCCAATTTCCTTGTGAAAAAAAACAAAAAAAATTTTGGGCCAAAAAATCAAATTTTTTTGGGAAAAATTTTTTTTGTTTTTTTTTCACACCCAGCATTATAAAATTTTTGGAAACACTTTGGGTTTTAAAGTGCTCACCCCATCCCAGATAATTTTTATAGGGGTCAGTTTTCCAAAAAGGTGTTACTTGTGGGGGGTTTCCACTGTTAGGCGCATCAGGGCTCTTCCAAAAAGCACAGGGTCCAAACTCAACCAGCCAATTTTGGTTTGAAAAAGTCAACGGGGCGCTTCCCTTCCCAAACCCGCCGGCCCCAAACAGTGGCCCCCCCCCCCCCAATTTGGGTACAGCGTACTCAGGACAAAATTTGGGCAAAAACTTTGTGGACTAATTTTCTCCTGTACCCTTGGAAAAATAAAAAATTGGGGACTAAACGATCAGGTTTTTGGGGAAAAAATTATATTTTTTTTCAGGCCCGGGGGTTATAAACTTTTGTGAAGCACTTGGGGAATCAAAGTGCTCACCACCCATCAGATAATTCCTTAGGGGGCTAGTTTCCAAAATGGGGGCACTTGGGGGGGGTTTTTCCCTGTTTAGGGCACATCGGGCCTCACAAATGCGACATGGGGTCCAGCCAATTCTGCGTTGAAAAGTCAAACTGCCCCTTCCCTTGCGACCTCTGCCGTGCGCCCAAAAAAATGGTTTACCCCCACTAGGGGTATCACAGCCAGGGGCAAAATTTCACAAAAACTTTTGGGGGCTTTACCCTTGTGAAAATAAAAAAGGGGGGGGGAAAAAATTTTTTTGGGAAAAAAAAATAAATTTTCAGGGCTCTCATAACTTTTAAGCATTTGAGGCAAACCACCAACTTAAAATTTCCTTTGGGTCTATTTCCAAAATGGGGGAATGGGGGTTCCACGTTTGGGACACGGGGCCCCCAAACGCACTGGGATCCACCAATTCTGCGATGAAAAAGTAAAATTTGGCCCCCTTTCCCCTTTGCGCCCTTTTCCTTTGCCGTGCACCCAAAAAAGGGTTTACCCCCCACATAAAAAGGGTATGGGCATGCCAGGCCCAAATTGCAACAAAAACTTTTGTGGTTTTTTCCCCCCCTTGGGGAAAAAAAAAAATTGGGGTGAAAAGATCTTTTTTGGGGGAAAAAAAAAAATTTTTTTTTTCAGGGGCTCTACATATAAACTTTCCCAAATAAGGGGAATTGGCTTATTCAGGATAAATTGGAAAACAAATTTTGTGGTTCATTTTTTTTTTTAAAAACTTTTTGAAAAAAAAAAAAATTTGGGTTTCCGAAGAAAACCCTTTGAAAAAAAAGTTTAAAGGCCAATTTTTTTTCCTTCCACATTGCTTCACCCGGTACCCCTAAAGGGTTAATAAACTTCTTAAAATTTTGGTTTTGACACCTTGAAGGGGGCGTTTTTAGAAGGGGTGTCACTTTGGGGTATTTTCTATCATATAAAACCCCTCAAAGTGACTTAAAAAGTGATGGGGCCCAAAAAAAAAAAAGGGTTTTGAAAAATGAGAAATGCTGGTCAATTTTAAACCCCTTTAAATAACTTCTAACAAAAGAAAATTTTTTTCCCAAATTTGTGTTTAAAATGAAAAGTAACATTGGGAAAGGGTTATTTATTAAGAAATTTGTGAACATATCTCTCTGATTTTAAGGGGAAAAAAAAATTTAAAATTTTTGAAAAATTTCGAAAATTTTTTAAAATTTTCGGGCCCTATTTTTCCTTTTTTTTCCCTAAATAACACAAGTAAAATAAAAATTTTTTTTTCCCCTATCGGAAGTACAATATTCCACGAAAAAAAAATCTCCCGAATCACTGGATTCGTTTAAAACGTTCCCCGATTTAAAACCTTAAAAGTTTACAGGGGGGGCCCGAAATTGGGAAAAAAAAGGCCCGGGCATTAACTGGCCAAAAAAGCTCTGCCCTAAGGGGTTTTAAACTTGTTGTCAAACCTTTAAATTTAAAATTTTTAAAAAAGTTTTCACATTGAAAAAAATGGGGGGTTTTTTGGCTTAAAATTGTGGGGGGGTAGGGGCCCGGCTCCAGGTTTTCGTGTGCCCCAGGCAAAAGGGTTGTGGGCCCCTTAAAACCCCAATTCATATGCCCGATACGGCCCCGAAAAAGGGTATATACAAACAAAACTTCCTTTTTACAACCTACTGTTTTATTTAAAAATTCTCAAAAACCAAAAACCCGGGGCAGTTATTCCCCATACAGCTTTATGGCCACCACAAAGGCGCCATACAAATAATGACCCCAAATTGCCCAACAAATTTGGTCCCATATAAGTTCCATAATATATGATGACTCCACAAAGCACAGTAAAACAGGCCCCTTTAAAATTGCCATCGAAGGACGGTCCCCTAAGTAAAGCCCCCCACATTTTGCTCAACAAAAAATGAGCCAAAAAGCCCATACAGAAGGGCGGGCCCCAAAGTAAATACCCCACATATTTCTCCATACAGTAAAATGATCGCAATAACCCATACAGTATATGATGGGGCCCCCTATATTGCTCCTACAGAAGGGCTCCAGTAAAAAGCTCCATACAGAAAGGGCCCCATATGTCTCCATATATGCCCATACCCCATGATGCCCAAAAATAAAAACCCCATTACCTGTAAAAGGGCCCCAGGAGAGCTCCATGTATGAGGGGCCATAAATGCTCCATAATAATGGGGGCCCCCTAGATGCTCCTTATGATGGGGCCCCGGCGATGCCCAGTGATGTGGGCCCCCTTTTTTAAAGCCCAGTGAGATGGGCCCCTTTTGATGCCCATATAGAAGGGGCCCATTAAATGCTGCAGTGTAAGATTTGGGGACCAAAAGCTCCAATATGATGGGCCCCATGGAGATGCTCCATGTAGATGGGCCACATTATAATGCTACAGTGTAAAAAGGCCCCAAATAAGCAACAGTTTTTTAAAAGGCCCATCATAGCTCAAGTTTTAGGCCCCCTAAAAAATTTTCTTTAGTGTGTAATGCTCCCCAAATATTGCTCCAACATTTTAAAAAGAAATACCCCACAGAAATATTCTTTGATTGCTGGGCTGTCAAGAAAGAGGAACCCATGGCATTTCTGTAATTGACGCAGAAAAAGCTTAGACAGGGTCCTGGGGTTTTATTTTCAAACGAAAGGGAATTGGCTTGAAACTATACCGAAAAAAATTTCCTGCCCTTCCACTCCCAGGGTCAAGTTAAAAGAATGGCAACTTTAAAACACATTTTAATTTGAACCCCCACGAGGGAAATCGTCCTCTTTCACCCTTTTTTTTAAATACTCCTAGGAACATCTACAACCGTGAACGGATAACCCCCCATTAGAGGCAAAAAGGCCCATCAGAAGACCAAAGTGGCACTTTTTGCAGATGAGCCTATTGTTGTCTCTTTCCCCA
>JARQOD010002843.1:28246-72321 GCA_033576555.1 Oophaga sylvatica | reverse complement strand
TTTCCTGCAGGCTCAGATTCAGGTCTGGGTCAGAGCTTTTGGGGTACCCAGAGAGACGAGCTGAGGGAAAAGTTACCTCAGAACGTGTGTGAAGTTCCAAGGGGAAGGGGAAGGTGACTCTGGGAGTGTGCAAGATCGTCTGCGGAAGGCCCTGTGTCTTGGACAGACCCCAAAAAAAGAGTAAAGGGGAAAGGGAACTGGTTTTTGTAACCCCCGGTCAAACGAGGTATGTTGGGGCGGTGAAGGAGGAAAAGTGACTCATGCTGCCTGTGCTTTTTTTAAAAGGTGTGGGTAGGACGAAGGCGGGGAAAAAAGGGGAAAGAGTGACTGAGGAGAAATGAAAACGATGCTTACCTCCATCTGCATACCAGACCCCGGGCCCGGCTTGTAGTACTTCAGGCTAGGGGGGAAACCGGAGCCCTGCTGGACTTCAGGCGCAGAGGGGCCCTTCGTGCTGATACGAAAACCGGGGTCGGAAGAACAGGAGTCAGGTGTCCCCCATAGAGGATTAGTTCTCCCCACAAGAAGGTCTACACAAGTCGTGGGCTGTTTTTTCCCGGATTAAAAATTTTTTTTTTTATGCAAGTTAGAAACTAAAACAAAAAGGGGAAAGGGGCCTTAACCCTACTCGTGGTTAAAAGGAGTGCATCCCCCCTGAGGCCTCCCGGGATGTGCCTGCAACTTCATCACCAGTAAGGTTCAGAAAGAGACTGTCTTGTGTGTTTTGGGGATTATTGCCCTTACCCCTACATGCCTATACCTCGAGGGTCTGTGTAGCCTGGTGTTGGGCACCGCATACCCGGGGAGTGTTGGCGAGACGGCGGTTTAAAATGTCAAATGCTTTCATTCTCACAACTGGACACACCCTTGGGGGTGTGAAGTTATTCTAGGGAGTGGTCAAAGTAGGGGTGTAGGGTGATTTTGAAAAGGTCTAGTTCCTGTCTTGGACAGAGAAGACGTGTGAGGTGGCTTAGACTTCTGTGGAAAGGAGGGAGAGGAGTCTACCCTGTTCATAACCAGTTAAAATAGGGAGTCCGGTTTATGGTTTTGAAATTACCTTAGTCTGGTCAGGCTGGTTTTATCTCTCAGCCCCACTTGAAGAAAGGAAGGAGTATCGCCCGAAAGACTTCAGCGTTCCGTTTAAGGACAGTATCGGTACGGGGTGCCCCTGCCTGTGACAACGGGAGCATCTGTGGCTGGCTTCATTGGAAGGAGAAAGATTGGAAGTGACTGTGCCCCCGGCTAGTGAGAATGTTTATGTTCCAGCGTGGACAAGGGAAAGGCAAGGGATTATAGAATTGGTGCTACAGGATTGCATAAGTCCAGCACCCTTTTTTACCGGTCAGGGGACCGAAGGTCGTGTTGTTTCAGGACAGGGAGGAAAACGGAACTACCGGACCCTAGGTCGCGGAGAAAAGGGCCCTTATAGTCGGTACGTGCTGGGGGTCCGAGGGGTGAAGACTTTGGCGTTCTGCAGGACAAACATAAGTATTCGCTCCTTCCCCGGAGGACCCCAAACCCACAAAGCTGACTGGGCAGTTACAGCTAAGTTCAGGGAATCATAGAGGGAATACGCTTCAGGTGGTTGTACTCGTTTATTGGAGTTAAGGGGCCCAAATTGTCCAGCTGCCGTCTCAAAATAACCCCCCTTTTGGATCGCCTCCCCGGGCCTGCCTTAAATTTCAGAAAGTAAAGGTATGGAAAGACATTGACTGTGTGAGACTGTGTTATTTCCGGCACCCGACTTCACCTTTTAAAACAGATTGGGGGGAAGGTCCCACCTGTAGGGGACCTGACATTTGCTGCCCCCACCATCCCCTCGAGATTACAGCGCGTGGTACCATTACCAAATTTACTACAGGTGGCGTCACGAAATTATATGTTATCCCCTGTAAATATCCCCAACAACAACTTAGCCAGACCGCCAGGGCCCAGACCGAGCCACAGCTACCTGTGACAATTCCCCCCTGACTTCTACGGGCTCGGTTGAGACCCCATTGCCCTGGTAACCAAATTGTGGTGGCGGGTCGACACAACTAAAGGCTCCGAACAGGATACCAAACTCGCGAAATTGCGGCCTGCGTGCCTAAGGACTTGTTTTTTTTAAAAAGGACTGTTTGCACTTTTGGCGCCAAAAATCGCCATTTTTGTTTGGCCATATTCGCGCCCTCAGGCGCTGGAGAAGAAGGTGGGCGTTTCCTCGTGGGCGTTACCCCCCGTGGCGCGAAGAAATGCCTGTCCTCTCAAGTGCTATTATAACCTGCGGTCCTGCCCTACAGCCAAGGGGGGTCCGCCTCCTCTTCCCCTTCCCTGTGAGGAGGAGGAGACGCAAACCCCCCTCCCGGAGGAGACGGATGTCTCCAAAGAAAGGGTTTGTTTGGAAATGAGGGCCGGGCGTGTGGAGCCGAGCGGAGCGCGGGGGAAAGCAGGGCCCCGGGGCCCCGCCAAGCTGCCTGGCTTCGAGGCCTAGCGTACTGCACCCGCAACAGGCGTGGGTTAGGGTTCGGGAGGAGAACTCACGCCTAAAGCGTTGTTCCAACCCGGATGGAGGAGATTGAGAGACGCCCCCTGTAACCTGCAGAAAGGCGGATGAGAACAGGCGTCCTCCCCTCAAGAACCCCCAGATTCAAAATTCCCAACGGGCTGTGCCCAAGGCGAAGGGCAACCGGAGGCTGCCCCCGAAAGTACCGTTCCCTCCCATGGTGAAGCGGTGGTGCGGGGAGGTTGAGGGGCAGGATCCGGAAGCCCCCCGGCAAGAGGCCGCGCAGGTTTCGGTCCCCGGCAGGGACACCGGGGGGTCCTGTCCGTAACTACCAGTGTGGACTGGGACGAAATGGCGCGCCCGGTGGACGTTGCCTACACCGCCCGTGGGGAAAGAATGGCGGAGTGGGGAGGAGACAAAGAGGCGCCGCAGGGGAAGCGCGGGAAATTCAAAGAACCGCCAGCGGGCAGTTTGCCGAGCTGTTGCTGTAAGGAGATGTCCGTCGCGACAAGGTACCTTACGGGAACCCGGCGGGGGCAGGGGTGTGTGACTGAGTTCCAGTCGGAAGGGCTGGGGCTTTATTCGTGAACGGGCCTCTTCCCGGGCGGTCTTCGTCAGCAGGCGTGACGTGGAATCTCACCGCCCAAGGCCATCCCGGGGGGATTAGTAAACGGCGACATAGTACCTATCACGGCATTGGGGAATGAAGGGGGGTATGCCTGACGCGCCTCGTCCGCGGACCCGCCCCGACGCAGTTGTCACCATTCCCCGGTCCCCGTTCCAGCTTCGCGCTCCGGCCGTGCCCCAGCATCGCCCCGTCAAATTCATCGAAAACATGGACCAAAAGTTCATGCGTTGAAGTATTCCTTTCGCCGATTTGCGCCCCCAGTCTAGTTCGCAAAACCCTGACGCGGTTTATCATTGTGTAATTGAGACGCAATGGTGTCGTGGGAAGAAAGTGTCCCGGTTGCGCCCCTGGGGGTTCAAACCAGGAGTCGCAACCCAAACCCTGATCGCAGCACATGATTGCTGGGTTTAGGATTAGGGCCCATTGCGTTTTTCCCAGCCCCCGGGGGGAAAAGGTACTTTTGTTGAATAAATTTTAAAAAAAAATTGGAAAGGTCCTAAAGATCTCCTCAGTCAAATTTGAAAATGTTTTAAGTTTTTGCACAAGTTTATATTTTTGTTATTTAATTGCCAATTATAGAATGCCCGGCTGGGTAAATGGTGATAGAACCAAAAAAAATTTTTTTGCACTTTATATAATGTGATTTGATATTATGCCTTTGGTTTACAAGGATCGTGGGTTTGAGGCTGGGGACAGCCTAAAAACTTTTGTACTGTTGCGTTTTTGGCGCCCTATTTGGGTTTTACATAAGCCTAATATCTACCTCAAAAAAAAAAAAAAAAACCCCGTGGGGTTTGGGGGGCATGAGTGAGGTCTGCATTGGTGTCTGCAGCCCCCCGGACCCAGTTGAAGGTTTGGTGGGGTCCTTCAAAGTTTTGAAATTTTCTATTTATTGAAATGACATTTGATTTTCTGTATTTTTTTTATTAAAGTTTGAAACTTCGAAGTTTCTTACCCCGGATGGGAAGTGTTATTGTTCCTGTTTTTGCATAAACAAAATTTTTTCTGTCTTTTGTTTTTTAAACCGCGGGAGTGCTGTCGTTTACCAGGGGGGATGTGTGCCCTGGTGTTGGGCCCCGCAGTACCTGGGGGTGTTTGGGAGCGGCGGCTTAATGCTCAATTTTGCATTCATTTAAACCACTGGACACACCCTTGGGGTATGAAGTATACTTGGGAGTGGTCAAAGTAGTGGGTGTGGGTGATTTTGAAAAGGTCTATTTCCCTGTCTCTGGACAGAGAAGACGTGTGAGGTAGGCTTAGATTTTCTGTGGAAAGAGGAGAGAGGGTTAGCCTGCTTCATAACCAGTTAATTAGTGGAGTCCGGTATAGGTTTTGAATATACCTTGTCTGGTCAGAGCTGGATTATCTCTCAGCAAAATTGAAGAAAGGAAGGATTTATCAGCACAGAAAAGCTTCGCGTTCCGTCTAAGGACAGTTCAGGTACAGAGACGTGCCCCTGCCTGTGACCTGAGCATCTGTGGGTGGCTTCATTGGAAGGGAAAGATTGGAAGGGGACTGCTCGACCCTGGCTATGGAATGTTTATGTTACCAGCGTGGACAAGGCGGAAAGGCAAGTGGATTATGATTGGTGCTACAGGTTTTGCTAAGTCCAGCACCCTGTTTAGGTATGGGGACCGAAGAGTCGCTGTTGTTTCAGGAACAGAGGCAGGAAAACCCGGAATCTACCGGCCCTGGTCGCGGCAGACAAGCCCCTTTTAGTCGGCGGTGGGGTCAGAGGGAGTGAAGACTTGGGTTCTGAGGACAAACATAAGTATTCAGCTCCTTCACAGGAGGACCCCCAACATAAGCTGACTGGGCAGTTACAGCTAAGATCAGCTGGTCTAGAGGGAACTTTCGCTTCGGCTGGTTGTATCGTTTATTGGGTTAAGGGGCCCTAACTTGTCCAGCTGCCGTCTCAAAATACCTCCTTTGGTCAGCTCCCGGGACCCGCTTGACATTCAGCAAGTAAAGGGTTTGGAAAAAACATTGACTGTGTGAGCTGTTTATTTACCGGCACCCGACTTTCACCATCTTACAGACTTTGGGGAAGAGTCCCCCTTTAGGGGGACCTGACATCTAGCTGCCTCACCCTCCCCCTCAAGATTAAGCGCGCTGGTACCCATTACCGAATACTAAGGTGGCGTCAGAACTGTTTAGTTATCCCCTGTAAATTCCCCCAAAAAACAACATACGCCGACCGCCAGGGCCACAGACGAGCCACAGTACCTGTGCAATCCCCATGACTTCTACGGGCTCGGGTCTGAGTTTCCCATTGCCCTGGTAACCCACATTGGGTGGGGGTCGCAGGTCAGTCTTACCTGTGGTGTTAAACCTTGCTGCCAGTAAAACCCCTCAGAGGATTCACCCTGCGGTGGTCTTTCCCGATCAGAAACCAAGGTGGGGGGTCACGACATTTTACAATCCCCTGTAAATATCCCCCCCTTTTGGAGGCCCAGGGCAAGGGCGGTCGTGTACCCGTGACATCCCCATTGAAGTGAAAGGGCTCGGTGCCGGTACCCCAGGCCCTGGACGTGCGATCACAAGGGTTTGCACTCCACCTTCTTTTTAGCATGGGGAAAATTTTGACCCAAATATGGGGGAGTATTACCCCTTTACGTGGTCAGGTCGTTTGGTGTGACACAATGTTTTAAAACTGAAAAAAAATGAAGACTAATGATTGGGGGGACATGCCCAGTTTGGTTGCTCTAAGGCTGGACAGAGTCCATGAATATTTAGAGGGCAGGGGTTCGCCATTTAGGAAGAAGTGAGCCCAACATTATATGTGACATTGAAGGATTTCACCTTGAAAGCCTCACCAACTAAAAGAAGGAAGCGATCCTCGCCTGTGTGTCCGTAGGGAAGAGCAATAGGCATTACTGACCTCGCCAGACAATTACTAGGGTGTGTGGTGCCAGTGTGAGCAGGTAACGGGATGCAGTAACGGAAAGGAGGCAGAGCAAGGGTCAACAGTTTTTACTATGAACAGTTTTGGTACTCGACGCAGGGAGAAGTATGGTAAATAGGGGTAAGGCAGGGTATGCAATAGTAGGGTATGATGCAGTAGTATATGTAGAGCAGGGGCCCAATGCACCCAATCTAGATATAATTTGTGTTTCAGCAGATTGGAAAATTAAAACTTAACATTTATTATACTTAATAAAAACTCATTTAAAGTGCCAAAAAGTGCTCATGTGTAGCCCTGGTATGTAAGGCACACAGGATCTGGAGAATGCACAGTAAGGTAACAGTTAAAGCTTGACACTCACTTACACTTCAGACACACCCACAGGGGTGTATAGGGGAGTGACGTGTAGCACAGGAGAGAGTCAGTCTAGCTTCCTGTCATCGTACAGAGCAGTCAGGGCTAGTTCTTCTCAGACAGTGAGGATTCCTGTCAGAGCTCTGGGTGAGCAGAAGATTAGTTCCTGCCAATTCAACGAAGTGGAGTCTAGTAACGGATGACTAGTTATCATCCCGAGTCTAGTCAGAGTTACCTTTTACTCAGTCTGAACTTTGAAGAAACTGAGAGTTACTCAGTGAGACCAAGGAAGAAAACTGACTTTCTATCTTCACGCTTCAGTGCTACATTGAAAGCAGAAGCAGGGCGAAGGGCATAGTGGGAAGGATTCAGAAGTGCCTTAAGGATCGGATTATCCTGCACATTGTCACCGGTCACTGGGGACCGAAGCGTCACTATAGCTCCAGGCATAGTGATAGAAAAGCCAGAGTCTTACTGGACCTTAGGTTGCAGAAAGCCGCCCTTAGAGTGCCAGTACGTAACCGAGTCAGGAGAACAAGACTTCTGAGTCCGGCGCGCGGCAAAAGAAGTACTTAGTTCACCACTTATAAGGCTCTATCACAAACCGGCCGGGCAGTACAGCTAGTGGGAAAAGCTGAAAACTATAGAGTTAACTTAGCTACAGGCAAGCTTGGACTCACTCATCATTTGGAAAGAGAAGGAGGCCTGTAACCTGCTCAACTGTTACCGCTACGTGCATTCATCCACCCGAACAGCCTCCCTGGGACCTGCCTGAACAACTTGAAGTAAAAGGTATGGAAAGAAGCTTCTATGTGTGAGACTGAGTTATTTGATTGCATCCCTGCACAACCCCACCATAACTATCGACCTGAGGGAAGAGTCCCACCTGTAGGGGACCCGACATCTAGCTGCCTCACCATCCCTCAGAGATCTACAGCAGCGCTGGTCTTAGTGATCAGAGAACTACAGGTGGCGTCACGAACTGTATATATACCTATCCCTGTAAATATTCCCCCCAACATACGCCTGACCGCCAGGGCCACAGACGAGCCAGCGCTACCTGTGACAACCCCATAGACTTCCATGGGCTCGGCTCTGAGTACCCATTGCTCTGGTAAACCACAATTGTGGTGCGGGTCAAGACATATGTGCCCCCCACATCCACCTCCGGGGGCTTCTCTGTCCTCATCTACATCCATAGACATTAATATGGAGAAAGTATGTGCCCCCCACATCCACCTCCGGGGGCTTCTCTGTCCTCATCTACATCCATAGACATTAATATGGGTAAAGTATGTGTGTAGCCCTGGTATGTAAGGCACACAGGATCTGGAGAATGCACAGTAAGGTAACAGTTAAAGCTTGACACTCACTTACACTTCAGACACACCCACAGGGGTGTATAGGGGAGTGACGTGTAGCACAGGAGAGAGTCAGTCTAGCTTCCTGTCATCGTACAGAGCAGTCAGGGCTAGTTCTTCTCAGACAGTGAGGATTCCTGTCAGAGCTCTGGGTGAGCAGAAGATTAGTTCCTGCCAATCAACGAAGTGGAGTCTAGTAACGGATGACATCATCCCGAGTCTAGTCAGAGTTACCTTTTACTCAGTCTGAACTTTGAGGAAACTGAGAGTTACTCAGTGAGACCAAGGAAGAAAACTGACTTTCTATCTTCACGCTTCAGTGCTACATTGAAAGCAGAAGCAGGGCGAAGGGCATAGTGGGAAGGATTCAGAAGTGCCTTAAGGATCGGATTATCCTGCACATTGTCACCGGTCACTGGGGACCGAAGCGTCACTATAGCTCCAGGCATAGTGATAGAAAAGCCAGAGTCTTACTGGACCTTAGGTTGCAGAAAGCTGCCCTTAGAGTGCCAGTACGTAACCGAGTCAGGAGAACAAGACTTCTGAGTCCAGCGCGCGGCAAAAGAAAGTACTTAGTTCACCACTTATAAGGCTCTATCACAAAACCGGCCGGGCAGTACAGCTAGTGGGAAAAGCTGAAAACTATAGAGTTAACTTAGCTACAGGCAGCTTGGACTCACTCATCATTTGGAAAGAGAAGGAGGCCTGTAACCTGCTCAACTGTTACCGCTACGTGCATTCATCCACCCCGAACAGCCTCCCTGGGACCTGCCTGAACAACTGAAGTAAAAGGTATGGAAAGAAGCTTCTATGTGTGAGACTGAGTTATTTTGATTGCATCCCTGCACAACCCCACCATAACTATCGACCTGAGGGAAGAGTCCCACCTGTAGGGGACCCGACATCTAGCTGCCTCACCATCCCCTCAGAGATCTACAGCAGCGCTGGTCTTAGTGATCAGAGAACTACAGGTGGCGTCACGAACTGTATATATATACCTATCCCCTGTAATATTCCCCCCCAACATACGCCTGACCGCCAGGGCCACAGACCGAGCCAGCGCTACCTGTGACAACCCATAGACTTCCATGGGCTCGGCTCTGAGTACCCCATTGCTCTGGTAAACCACAATTGTGGTGCGGGTCAAGACAACTTGGCGTCACGAACAGGATCCGAAACTTGCAGAATTGCGAGCCCTGTGTGCCTGTGGAGTGTTTTGGTGAAAAAGACTGTTGCTATTGTTTGGCGCCAAATACCGCCATATTTGCCGCCATATTCGCGCCCTGAGGCGCTGGAGAAGAAGGTGGGCGTACCTGAAGGAGCGCGCAAAGTCTTGGACACGCCCCGGCTCTGACTCAGCGGCAGGTCCTGCGACAGGAAGTGGACGCTCTGACATCAGAGCGCCTGCGACGAAGGTCCTGTTCCTACTGCTGTGCCTGGGAAATAGCAGCTTCTGAAACCGGTAGGCTCCGTTTAACCAAGGGGGCGCTAATATGTTGCAACAACCGGCCGACAGTGCGGCCCCAGCCGGAGGACCCGACTCCGCACCGCGTGGCGTTGTAGCGCCAGATGGGGGCGCAGGCCCAGCACTCAGTCCGGTGGTCCCGCTCATGCCACTAACGCTTCCATATATGCCTGGGGCGAAATGGCTTCCCCAGTACAGCGGCGAGCCAGGCACTTTAGCAGGATTCAAACGGAAGATATGCAGCATCCTAGAAATGTACTCCATGCCTGAGAGACAAAAAGCTGCAGTATTAATAGGGCAGCTAACTGGCGCTGCTGAGAGAGAAGTGGAGACTTGGGCTACCACGGACCAGGAGTTGGTGCCTGCAATCCTCTTAAAGTTACAGGCCATTTTTGAAGATCGCACCGAAACAGATCTCCGGATGGCATTCTATAACTGTTCACAGCAACCAAGTGACAGCATAAGGGACTATGCCTGCCGACTACAAGGGGCCCTGAGAGCCTCAAGCAGGTTAATACCATAAGTGTCATTGATGAAAATAAGATGCTGAAAGAACAATTTGTGCAGGGACTGAGGTCCCAAGCGGAACGCAGAACTGTGAATTGGTGGTCTTTAGATCACCCTGATGCTACCTTTGATGCCCTAAAGGACATGGCAATAAAAGGGCTGCGGCCCCTGGGCAAACCTGAGGTGGCAACCCAACATCGTCAAGGTGAAGTCACTCTGGAGCCGGCGGCAACCCCCTTTTCCTTGCTAGTGGCCGAAACCAAAACGCAGGTGACACCCCCTAGTGAATTGGACTGTCTGCGCTCAGAGGTGCGCCAGCTGACTAAAAATCTGGCTGCTGTGATGAGTGCCCTGCAGCTGCGGAAAGAGGAAGAAGGGAAGATCTTATTAGCTGATTGCCCAGAAGACGTCCCGTGGATGAACCGGAGAAGAAGGAAGACGTCGCCCCCCGGAGGAGGACAACGCCACCCCCAGGAGCGACCTCTGATCAACACCCTCCTCGTCGGGAGATCACCTGTTACCGATGCAACCGGAAAGGTCATATGTCTCCACAGTGTCCTTTAAACGGGCAGAACCTGGGTCCGAGGGCCAACACCCAGGAGGAGACCCGTCAGGCCCCCTAGACTGGAACCGCAGGTATGTGGGTGGACGACCCTACCTGTCTATCATTCTAGATGGTATTGCTGTTCCGGCATTGTTAGACACTGGGTCTCAGGTGACCCTAATACCTGATGCCCTATATACTAAGTTCTGGTCAATGGACAGTCTTAAACCCCCGAGCCCTGACTTTACCGTGTATGCTTCTAATGGTCTTCCTGTAGAAGTACTCGGGACAAAATGTGTAGACGTGAAAGTGGGCAGAGAGGAGTTGAAAGACCAGGGGCTTCTGGTAGTAAAGACTGTAAATGAGGAGAACGGTTTAAATATAATTTTGGGTACTAACATTATCAGTAATTGTTTGGGAGAAGTTGTGTTCTTACTCCAACAGCTCGCTGAGATTGCCCGACCAAGGCAGAAAGGAGTAATCCAAAGGGAGATCCGGGCCCTGGTGTGTCAGCAGCAAGCGAAGCTTACAGACGGCGAAATTGGTAATGTACGGGTCACTGACTCGAATCCCATTGTGATACCCCCAATGAGTGAAATGATAATCTGGTGCAGGGCAGCCATAGGTCTGAGAGGACAGAATTACCAAGCTGTAGTAGAACCCCACCATTCAGAACATAGACCTACACTTATGACTGCTAGGGGAGTAGTGGAAGTGGTGAATGGAAGAGTACCGGTACGGCTTCTCAACTGGGGAGATGATGAGGTAAACTTACCCCGTTATGCGACCATTGCTAAACTACATGCTGTTGACAATAATTCTATTCTCCCGGCTGAGTCCTTAGACTCCCGCCAAATAGCGGAGGACAATGACCCGGCAACCCAGGTGGCGGAATGGTGTCAGCAACTCCATGTTGGGACGGACACCACTCCCGCTCACCAGAAGCAAGGGGTATTACGGGTGGTGCAAGAGTACGCCCAAGTATTTAGCAAGAATCCACTTGATTTTGGGATAATTAAGGGAGTACAACATCATATCCCTACAGGCAGTCATCCTCCCATCAAAGAGCGGTATAGGCCTATACCCCCAGCCCATTATCAGAAGGCTAAGGAAATGTTGCGAGATATGAAAGAAGCCGGAGTAATCAGGGATAGTTGTAGTCCCTGGGCAGCACCTCTAGTCCTGGTTAGAAAGAAAGATGGTAGCTTGAGAATGTGTGTGGATTACAGGCAGGTGAACCGCATAACACACAAGGATGCATACCCGTTACCACGTATAGAGGAGTCATTAGCTGCTCTGAAAACGGCTAACTACTTTTCTACCCTTGATCTGACTAGTGGATACTGGCAAGTGGCTGTGGCTGAGGAGGATCGTGAGAAAACGGATTTCACCACCCCAATGGGGCTCTGTGAGTTCGACAGAATGCCGTTTGGGCTCAGCAGTGCCCCAGGAACATTTCAGAGAGTGATGGAGAACTGCCTGGGACATCTCAATTTTGAAACCGTGCTGCTATACTTAGACGACGTCATCGTGTACTCCAAGACATATGAGGACCATCTGAAGCACCTGGCAGAAGTATTTGAGTCCCTGTCCAGGTACGGGATGAAGTTGAAACCCTCAAAATGCCATCTACTCAAACAGAAGGTACAATATTTGGGGCACATCGTCAGTTCGGAAGGAGTAGCGCCGGACCCAGAGAAAGTCACTGCCATCCAGAAGTGGCCGGAGCCGAAGAACCTCAAGGAAGTGCGACAGTTCCTGGGACTAACGGGTTACTACAGAAGGTTCGTGAAAGATTACACGAAGAAGGCAGCGCCTCTACAGGACCTCCTAGTAGGCCAATCCCTAAAGAGCAGAAATCCTCCCTTCAATTGGGGTAAGGAACAGGCTGAAGCATTCCAAAAGATGAAAGAGATCCTTACAGGCGATGAGATCTTGACGTATCCTGATTACAGCCAACCGTTCCTGCTGTACACCGATGCTAGTAATGAAGGTTTAGGAGCAGTTCTCAGTCAGAAGCAGAATGGCCAAGAAAAAGTCATCGCTTATGCCAGCAGAAAACTCAGGCCAACTGAGAGGAATCCGGAAAATTATAGCAGCTTCAAGCTGGAGTTTCTGGCGCTGGTCTGGGCCATTACTGAAAGATTTAAGCACTACCTGGCCTCCAACAAGTTCACGGCGTACACAGACAACAACCCGCTAACGCACCTGGAAACGGCCAAGTTGGGCGCCATGGAGCAGCGTTGGATGGCTCGGTTGTCTAATTACCAGTTTACTATCAAGTACCGGGCAGGCCGAAAGAATGCTAATGCTGACGCATTGTCCCGAATGCCGCATGACTCTGACACGGAGGAAGAATCGGACGACCTGGAAGAAATTGAGCTACCTGCGTTCCATCGAAATGGGGTAGTCCACGAGCATCGAGTCTACAGAAAGCAGTATGGTGCAACGTTAAATCCTTTACCCATCACAGCTGGAAAGAGACTCAGGACAGCGATCCAGTGGTCAGCCGTATCAAGGAGTTGTTAAGACAGGAAGGTTCCTCCTTGGAAAAATATGCACCTATGTCAGCAAAGCTCCTGTGGAACGAGAGAAGCAGGTTATTCCTATACCGTGAGAAGTTGTGCAGGAGATACGTCAATCCCAGGACCCACGAGATGGTCTGGCAAATAGTGGTCCCCAAGGCAGACGTCCAAATGGTGTTGGAAGCATACCATGATCAAGCAGGACACTTTGGCTGGAGAAAGCTGGAGACCCTGTTGAGGTGCCGGTTCTACTGGGTAGGGATGCGCAGCTCCATTGAGAGGTGGTGTCGGAACTGTGGACCCTGTGGTCTCAGAAGAAAGGACTACGGTAGTCAGAGGGCACCCCTGCAGCCTATCCGGACGACTCGTCCCTTGGAGATTGTGGCCCTGGACCACGTCAAACTGTCGCCAAGTAGATCTGGATACTCATACGCCTTGACCATGGTGGACCATTACTCTAGATTTCTGGTGGTTGTACCAGTTAAGGATCAGACAGCAGTGACGGCAGCAAAAACCTTTCAAGCAAGCTTCTGCAGACCGCATGGGTATCCGGAGCAAGTATTAACCGATCAAGGACCTGCTTTCGAAGCTGATCTATTCAAGGAATTCTGTCACATGTATGGGTGTAAGAAAATTAGAACAACACCATACCATCCTCAAACCAACGGTCTTTGCGAGAAAATGAACCACATTGTCCTTGATTTGTTGAAATCCATACCGTTGGAAGACAGAAATCGATGGCCGGACTTACTACCTGATCTGGTTGACTTGTATAACCATATACCTGTAAGTTCCACTAACTGCACTCCAGCCTATCTTATGAGAGCAAGGCCCGGAAGACTACCAATGGATTTAGAACTTGGAGTGGTAGAACCAGAGGCAGATGACGCTATTGAAAACTGGGACATCAATCGGCAAGAGCAATACAGAAGAGTGCAAGTCTGTGTAGAAGAAAGTCTCAACAAGGTACGGGAAAAACAGGAAGATATTTACAACAGGAATGCTCCTGCCAAGCCTTTGATGCCTGGAGAAGTGGTATTGAAAAGGAAAAGGAAAATGCACAAATTGGATAACCAGTGGGAGCAAGAACCCTACGTCGTACAAGATTCCAAATATGACAATAGAAAAGTTTGTATCATCAGTAAGGACGGAGGAAGAACAATATCCACTGTGTCCAGAGACCATTTGAAATTGTGTCCAGAACCCTTAAAGTTTCGTGAAGAGAACTCTGTCATCAATCAAGAAGAAAGAAAAGAAGAGGTCATACACACGGATCTGGGAGATTTCCCTGCAGATTGGCCGAGACTGGGAGATGCTGTAATAATTCCGGTGTTGCAATTTTATCAGCCACAAGAGGAAGTTCTACCTCCAGTTGTGCCCATGGTGCCAGTTGAGCCAGTTCAGGAGTTACCTACTCCAGCAGCACCCCAACCTGCGGAACCTCAAGAGGAAGAATCATCTGAAGCAGCGCCCCATGCTATGGGAACCCTGGTGAAGCTGACTCACACCGCCCAGCCATCAGTACGCTTGCCAGATCCATAGAAAGATTGAGGCAGTTCTATAGTTTGCCGTTACGTAGAACAGTTGGGTTAGAGATTAATATACCTGAAGCTACTCCACGTAGATCAGAACGTACAACGAAAGGGAAGATACCTATTCGTTATCAAAAGTAGTCCTAGCAAACTAGTTTACTAAGTATGGATAATTGTATAAAGTATTGTTATGATATGTAAATTACTTGAAAATGTTTCATGATGGACTCTGAGGCTGAGGACTGAGCCAGCCCAAGAACTGATCTTGTATATAGTTGCACTTTGTGCATTCTCTACCAGCACACCTACCTCTGAACATAAAACCCGTATGGTGAGGCACTGAGTGAGGTCTGCATTCAGATGTCCTGCAGCCCACCCAGGACCCACGTTGAAGGTTTGGTGCGGGTCCTTCACAAGAATATTGTCATCTATTTATATGAAAATGTCTATTTAGTATTTTGTATTTTTCTATGCCTATTGTTATAATGCAACGTTCAAGAAATCCGTACCTCCCTGATGGGAAGAGTTTAAAATGTTACTTGTTTAAATGGAAAACAAAATGTCTTCCTTCTTATATTTCACAGCCCGGGAGTGCTGTATTTTACCAAGGGGGAATGTGTAGCCCTGGTATGTAAGGCACACAGGATCTGGAGAATGCACAGTAAGGTAACAGTTAAAGCTTGACACTCACTTACACTTCAGACACACCCACAGGGGTGTATAGGGGAGTGACGTGTAGCACAGGAGAGAGTCAGTCTAGCTTCCTGTCATCGTACAGAGCAGTCAGGGCTAGTTCTTCTCAGACAGTGAGGATTCCTGTCAGAGCTCTGGGTGAGCAGAAGATTAGTTCCTGCCAATTCAACGAAGTGGAGTCTAGTAACGGATGACTAGTTATCATCCCGAGTCTAGTCAGAGTTACCTTTTACTCAGTCTGAACTTTGAGGAAACTGAGAGTTACTCAGTGAGACCAAGGAAGAAAACTGACTTTCTATCTTCACGCTTCAGTGCTACATTGAAAGCAGAAGCAGGGCGAAGGGCATAGTGGGAAGGATTCAGAAGTGCCTTAAGGATCGGATTATCCTGCACATTGTCACCGGTCACTGGGGACCGAAGCGTCACTATAGCTCCAGGCATAGTGATAGAAAAGCCAGAGTCTTACTGGACCTTAGGTTGCAGAAAGCTGCCCTTAGAGTGCCAGTACGTAACCGAGTCAGGAGAACAAGACTTCTGAGTCCGGCGCGCGGCAAAAGAAAGTACTTAGTTCACCACTTATAAGGCTCTATCACAAAACCGGCCGGGCAGTACAGCTAGTGGGAAAAGCTGAAAACTATAGAGTTAACTTAGCTACAGGCAAGCTTGGACTCACTCATCATTTGGAAAGAGAAGGAGGCCTGTAACCTGCTCAACTGTTACCGCTACGTGCATTCATCCACCCCGAACAGCCTCCCTGGGACCTGCCTGAACAACTTGAAGTAAAAGGTATGGAAAGAAGCTTCTATGTGTGAGACTGAGTTATTTGATTGCATCCCTGCACAACCCCACCATAACTATCGACCTGAGGGAAGAGTCCCACCTGTAGGGGACCCGACATCTAGCTGCCTCACCATCCCCTCAGAGATCTACAGCAGCGCTGGTCTTAGTGATCAGAGAACTACAGGTGGCGTCACGAACTGTATATATATATACCTATCCCCTGTAAATATTCCCCCCCAACATACGCCTGACCGCCAGGGCCACAGACCGAGCCAGCGCTACCTGTGACAACCCCATAGACTTCCATGGGCTCGGCTCTGAGTACCCCATTGCTCTGGTAAACCACAATTGTGGTGCGGATCAAGACACTCATGCCAAGAAAAAAAATGCAAATAAAATAGAAACCTGTGCTATACCGCCTCTCTGCTTTAAAGGATTAATCGACCTTATATGATCTACAAGGACGTTATACAGAATATAACATGCCACCAATGGATTTATATAGGTTAAATCCCTTTTTTATGGATAGCAAAATTATCAACTCATGAGTTATATACTATTGAGTATGTCCATATTAGCGTGATTATATATCAACGAAAAGGGCATAATGGCCACACATACTGTACATCCACTCAAAGACCACACCTGCCTGACTTGCAGTGGATACCGCGTCTGAGGTCCCCTGTTCCTATCATCTTCTCCACCGTTGGATGCCTTTAGCACTCAGGACGTACCTACACCCCCCACAATTTATGAAAGGTTTCCTATTATGCATATTTGCATGTTTACCTGAGTTCTGCTACCCATTAGCACACTGATGAAGGTCCGGTTAGGACCGAAACGTTTGTTGTGACTACTGTATGTTATTCATATTAAATACCTTCACTGCACTGTTTGAGTGTGCCCAGTCTTCTATGCTACACGTTATGGTTTGGGAACCTACCGGAGGCACCTCGCTGTTTAAAGGGCTGTGCTAGCGCTTCACCTTTATACTTGTTTTTTTTAAAAAACATCCCAGAAAAAGACACAACGTCTTACCAACACCAGGTTGTTGTGAACACTTTTGATCTGGGTTCTGAGTTTGGGCTCCCTCAGGTGGTTGCTGCTGGTAATGGAGCTGGTCTGGCTGACAGAAGTCAATCACCTGAGAGGATGATTGGAGGTCAGGTGTTACAGACTGGAGAGATTTAAGTGAGCAGCCTTCCCTTAGTTGTTGCCGGTGATTTGGTTCTCTTCCTGAGCCTTTTCGAAGTCTGCTTGCCTCCTGCTTTGTCCTGCATCTTTCAGATAAGTTATTTGTCTGTTTTAAGCCCCCGTCTCACACTGCGATCTCGCTAGCGAGATCGCTGCTGAGTCACTAGTTTTGTGACGCAGCAGCGATCTCCCCAGCGATATCGCTGTGTGTGACATTCAGCGACGATCAGCCCCCTGCTGGGTATCGCTGATCGTCGCTGAATGTCCTGGACATTTTTTTGATCGCTGGTCTCCCGCTGACAGGCACGCATCGCTGCGTGTGACAGGCGGGAGACCAGCGATCCGCTGGTAACCAAGGTACACAGCGGGTTTCCAGGCGCAGAGCTGTGCCTAGAAACCGTTGTGTACCTTGGATAACAGCGCCCTGATGCAGGGAGCTGGTAACCAAGGTACACAGCGGGTTTCCAGGCACCGCACAGCTCCTGGAAACCCGATGTGTACCTTGGTTACCAGCTCCCTGCATCAGGGCGCTGGTATCCAAGGTACACTGCGGGTAACTACGCAATGTTACCCGCAGTGTCGCTGTGCTGATCGCTGCCCTGAGCTGCCTGTTTGGCAGCTCAGCAGCGATCATGTAGCGATACACCAGCGATCCTGACAAGTGCATATCATTGTCGGAATCGCTGGTGTATCGCTATGTGAGACCCAGGCCTTAATCTGTGGCATTTGTTCCCTTTTTGCTTTTCTCTGATTTCTGCCTTGCTGGTGTGAGTTCAACCGGGTCCCCTGCTGGGACCTGTGCTGGACTCTATTTCCATTTGCTACAGCTTTTGTCAGTCTTTTCTGTATTTCTAGTCCCCTGTTATTTCAGTATCTGTTGTTTTGTGTCCAGTTCACACCAGAGTTCTGATTCAGTGGGGGAGAGGTCGTGTGGCCTCGGTATTTTTGCATATCAGACGTGTTGGAATTTTTCATAGGGTTTTTGCGGGATAGCAGACAGTATCCTTTTCTGCCCTGTTCTATCCAGACAGTTTGGGCCCCATCATTTGCTTACTCTATTTTCTGCCTGTGTTTCGTGCCTCATCTTGTCTCACCAGCAATATATGTTTGGGGGCTATCTATTCCTTTGGGGCTCTACTCCGGGGCAGTATAGCTTTCCCTTTTCTCTCTTTATGCTTAGTTAACTCTTTGGCTGTGTCGAGGCATCTAGGGCATCGTAGGTACGTCCCACGGCTAATTCTGTTGTGTTGTCAGTTTAGGGGACTGCAATCCGCTAAGTTACCAACCTCTCTGGGTATCTGGTTGCCTAGTCTTTTTCCCTATTATCCTCCTCGTTTACCAAATCATAACAGAATCACCGGCCTCACTGTAGATTCTAGGGTACTTTAAAGAAGGAAAAAAAATAAAAAAAAGGGTGTTAGAATTTTTTATATATTTTTTCCTCTTTTTCTCTGAGGGCTGTTGGAGGATTTTTTCGTTATGGAGACTAAACATTTGTCTGATCGTGCTGCTGAAGTTCGGAGAATTTCTGCCTATCTCGCTCAGTTGTCTACTGTAGAACCTAAGATCCCTATTCCTGATTTATTTTCTGGGGATCGGTCTAAATTTTTGAACTTTAAGAATAATTCTATATTGCTTTTTGCCTTGAAACCTAATTCCTCGGGGAACTCGGTGCAGCGGGTTAGGATTGTTATCTCCCTGTTGCGCGGCGACCCTCAGGATTGGGCTTTTTCCCTGACACCTGGGGACCCTGTTTTGAGTGATGTTGATGCATTTTTTCAGGCTCTGGGGTTATTGTATGATGAACCTAATGTTACTGATCAAGCTGAGAAAACCTTATTGGCATTGAATCAGGGTCAGGAAGTGGCAGAGTTATATTGTCAGAAATTCAGAAAGTGGGCAGTCCTTACTAAATGGAACAATGATGCCCTAGCGGCTCTTTATCGCAAGGGTCTGGCAGAGACCGTAAAAGATGTTATGGTGGGATTTCCTGTCCCCTCTGGTCTCAACGACTCTATGTCATTAGCCATTCAAATTGACAGACATTTACATGAACGTAAAACTATGCGAGAGGTGGTGTTGCCTTTCGAACAACTCTCTGAGCCCATGCAGTGTGATAGGGTTGTTTCTAGGGCTCAACGTCAAGAATAAGTTGTGCTTCTTTTGTGGGGATGCCTCTCATACTATTTCCGTCTGCCCTAAGCGGGAAAAACGTTTTGCTCACTCATTTGTTTTGGGCAATGTACAGCCTAAATTCCTTTAGATTGTTACCTTGATCTGCTCCTTATCTTAATTTTCTGCTAAGGCCTTTGTTGATTCAGGAGCAGCTCTAAACCTGGTGGATTTTGACTTTGCCAAACGTTGTGGTTTTCCCATGGTACCCCTGTGGATTCCTATTCCTTTGCTGGGTATTGATGCTACCCCTTTGGCGGAGAATAAACCCCAGTTTTGGGCCCAGGTGATAATGCGGGTAGCCCCGATTCAGCAAAAGAATTGTAAATTTTTGGTGTTACATAATTTACATGACATTATTGTACTGGGGTTTCCTTTGTTGCAGACCAATAATCCTGTTTTGAATTGGAAGTCTGTGTCTGTGGTTAGTTGGGGTTGTCAATGTGTTCTTAATGACACTTCTGTTTCCTCTACCTCTCTCAAGATGTCCCTGACTATTTGGCTGATTTCTTTGATGTGTTTAGTGAGAGTAAATCTGCGTCCTTACCTCCCCACAGGAGTTATGATTGCGCGATCAAGTTAGTGCCCGGTTGTAAATTTTCCAAGGGTCGGCTCTTCAATTTATCTGTACCTGAACATGATGCTATGCGATCTTATATCAAAGAGTCAATGGAGAAGGGTCATATCAGATCGTCCTCTTCACCTTTAGGTTCAAGCTTTTTCTTTGTGGCCAAGAAGGATGGCTCATTGAGGCCGTGTATTGACTATCGTCTCCTTAATAAAATCACTGTTAAATATCAATATCCGTTACCCCTGATTTCCGATTTATTTTCCAGAGTGAAAAGTGCTACTTGGTTTACCAAGCTTGACCTTAGGGAGGCGTATAATCTTATTTGCATTAAGCACGGTGATGAATGGAAGACAGCGTTTAATACAGGGACATTTTGAATACCTAGTGTAGCCTTTTGGGCTCACTAATGCCCCTTCTGTCTTCCAATCTTTCATGAACGATTTTTTCCGGAATTTTGTGGACAAGTTTTGGATCGTTTATTTGGCGATATTTTGATTTTTTCCAATGACTGGGATTCTCATGTGGAACATGTTCGTACTGTATTCCGGATTTTGAAAGAAAATGCCTTGTATGTTAAGGGATCGTAATGTCTCTTTGGCGTAAAAAATTTTGTTTTGGGATTCATTTTGTCTCTGTCCACTATTGAAATGGACCCGGTCAAGGTTCAGGCCATTTATGATTGGGTTCAGCCCACTTCATTGAAGGTTCTTCAGAAATTTTTGGGTTTTGCTCATTTTTACCATAAATTCATAAGTAATTTTTCTGGTATCCGTTACCCCTGATTTCCGATTTATTTTCCAGAGTGAATGGTGCTAGTTGGTTTACGAAGCTTGACCTTAGGGAGGCGTATAATCTTATTCGCATTAAGCACGGTGATGAATGGAAGACAGCGTTTAATACTCCTGAGGGACATTTTGAGTACCTAGTGATGCCTTTTGGGCTCACTAATGCCCCTTCCGTCTTCCAATCTTTCATGAACGATATTTTCCGGAATTTTGTGGACAAGTTTTGGATAGTTTATTTGGCGATATTTTGATTTTTTTCCAATGACTGGGATTCTCATGTGGAACATGTTCGTACTGTATTCCGGATTTTGAAAGAAAATGCCTTGTATGTTAAGGGATCGAAATGTCTCTTTGGCGTACAAAAAATTTTGTTTTGGGATTCATTTTGTCTCTGTCCACTATTGAAATGGACCGGTCAAGGTTCAGGCCATTTATGATTGGGTTCAGCCCATTCATTGAAGGTTCTTCAGAAATTTTTGGGTTTTGCTCATTTTTACCATAAATTCATAAGTAATTTTTCTGGTATTGTGAAACCACTGACGGATTTGATCAAAAAGGGTGCTGATGTGGTGAATTGGTCTTCAGAGGCAGTTTCGGCGTTTCAGGAGCTTAAGCGGAGATTCACTTCTGCTCCTGTTCTACGGCAACCTGATGTTTCTCTCCCATTTCAGGTGGAGATAGATGCTTCTGAGATTGGTGCAGGAGCCGCTTTGTCTCAAAGAGATCCGGTAACCTCTAAAATTAACCCCTGTGCCTTCTTTTCTTGAAAATTTTCCCCATCTGAACATAATTTATGATGTGGGGAATAGGAAATTATTGGCTATGAAGTGGGCGTTTGAAGAGTGGAGATATTTGTTGGAGGGAGCCAAAACATCAAGTTGTGGTCCTCACTGACCACAAGAACTTGATCTATCTCGAATCAGCCAAGCGATTGAATCTTAGACAGGTTAGGTGGGCCTTGTTTTTCAGGCGTTTTAATTTTGTGGTCTCCTTTCTTCCGGGCACTAAGAATATTAAGGCGGATGCCCTCTCTGGGAGTTTCTTTGCGGATTCTTTTGATGTGACTGAGCCTACTACCATTCTAAATGAGGTGTGGTTCTTTCCGCTATCTCACCCGATTTGAGACTTGCCCTGGAGGAATTTCAGAAGGATAAACCTGAACGATGCCCCATGGGGAAATTGTATGTCCCGACCAAAGGAGGAGTAGAGTAATATCTGAAATTCATTGCTCCGCGTTGGCGGGTCATCCTGGTATTTTTGGTACCAGAGATTTGGCGAGTCGGCCTTTTTGGTGGCCTGATTTATCTCGTGTTGTCAGGAATTTTGTGCAGTCCTGTGGGACTTGTTCTTGGTCCAAACATTGTTCTCGCTCTAGTGGATTGTTAGTGCCACTGCCGGTGCCCAGGAGGCCATGGACCCATATCTCAATGGATTTTATTTCCGACCTCCCTGTCTCTCAGAGAATAACTGTTATCTGGGTGATCTGTGATAGATTTTCCAAGATGGTCCATCTTGTACCACTGCCGAAGTTGCCATCCTCTTCCGAGCTGGTGCCCTTGTTTTATCAGCAGGTGGTTCGTTTGCACGCCATTCCGGAGAATATTGTGTCTGACAGAGGAGTCCAGTTTGTTTCCAGATTTTGGAGAGCCTTTTGTTCTTAACTGGGAATTCAGTTGTCTTTCTCCTCTGTGTTTCACCCTCAGACCAATGGGCAGACTGGGAGAGCAAACCAGACTTTGGAAACCTATTTGAGATGTTTTGTGTCTGCTGATCAAGATGACTGTGTCTCTTTTTTGCCCTTGGCTGAATTTGCTCTAAATAATAGGGCTAGTTCTGCCACTTTGATGTCTCCTTTTTTCTGCAATTTCGGGTTTCATCCTCGGTTTTCTTCGGGGCAGGTGGAGGCTTCTGTCTGTCTGGTTGTTGACTCTATGGTAGAGAGAATGCAGCAGATTTGGAATCAAGTAGTGGATAAGTTGTCTCTCTCTCAGGAGAAGGCCCAGCGGTTTGCCAACCGGCATAGGACTGATGGTCCCCGGTTTAAAGTAGGTGACATGGTTTTGTTGTCCTCAAAAAATATTCCTATGAAAGTTGCATCTCCAAACTTTAAGCCAAGGTTTATTGGACCCTATAAGATTTTGGAAATCCTTAATCCCGTTTCTTTCCGTTTGGCTCTTCCAGGAATGTTCAAGATTCACAACATCTTTCATAAATCGTTTTTGAAAATTTTTGTTGAGCCAGTAGTTCCCATGGCTGCATCCCCTGATCCTATATTGGTTAAGGGCAATCTGGAGTATGAAGTAGAGAAGATATTGGATTCTCATCTGGCTAGACAGAGACTCCAGTACTTGGTCAAGTGGAAAGGTTATGGTCAGGAGGATAATTCTTGGGTGTTTGCTTCTGACATTCATGCCGAGAGATTGGTTCGCACCTTTCACCGGGCCATCCTGATCGGCCTGGTGGCTTGGGTGAGGGTTCGGTGACTCCTCCTCAAGAGGGGGGTACTGTTGTGAACACTTTTGATCTGGCTTCTGAGTTTGGGCACCCTCTGGTGGTTCCTGCTGGAGGTCAGGTGTTACAGACTGGAGAGATTTAAGTGAGCAGCCTTCCCTTAGTTGTTGCCGGTGATTTGGTTTTCTTCCTGAGCCTTTTTGAAGTCTGCTTGCCTCCTGCTTAGTCCTGCATCTTTCAGATAAGTTATTTGTCTGTTTTAATCTGTGGCATTTGTTCCCTTTTTGCTTTTCTCTGATTTCTGCCTGACTGGTGTGAGTTCAGCCAGGTCCCCTGCTGGGACCTGTGCTGGACTCTGTTTTCACCTGCTACAGCTTTTGTCAGTCTTTTCTGTATTTCTAGTCCCCTGTTATTTCAGTATCTGTTGTTTTGTGTCCAGTTCACTCCAGAGTTCTGATTTAGTGGGGGAGAGGTTCGTGTGGCCTCAGTATTTTTGCATATCAGATGTGTTGGAATTTTTTATAGGGTTTTTGCGGGATTGCAGACAGTATCCTTTTCTGTCCTGTCCTATCCAGACAGTTTGGGCCCCATCATTTGCTTACTCTATTTTCTGCCTGTGTTTCATGCCTCATCTTGTCTCACCGGCAACATATTTTGGGGGCTATCTATTCCTTTGGGGCTCTACTCCGGGGCAGTATAGCTTTCCCCTTTCTCTCTTTAGGCTTAGTTAACTCTTTGGCTGTGTCGAGGCGCCTAGGGCATCGTAGGTACGTACCACAGCTAATTCTAGTTGTGTTGTCAGTTTAGGGGTCTGCAATCCACTATGTTACCAACCTCTCTGGGTATCTGGTTGCCTAGTCTTTTTCCCTATTATTGTCCTCGGTTACCGAATCATAACACCAGGTCAGATTACCAATGCACTAGTAGGATGCAGTAGAAGCCATGATAAAGGCAATGTCAGTACAAGTGCAAAATACTGATGGGGAAACCACTCACAAGCCTACCAATTCATGGAGGAGGCGGCATACAGATGAGGCTTGTAAAGGACACCAGTCACACAGGGACGTGTGAAACACAGTGTCTGGCTTACAGTCTATTGATGACGGGCATAGTATTAGATTTGGTGGGCTGCCCAGTAGTATATAGGTGCCCAACCCAAGGGTAGACTCCCCAATTGACCCATCCTCATAAAGCTGTTCTTTTTCTGTGATGTTTTTTGAGTTTCTGTCCTTCTGTAAGCCGACCTTTTTTTGTTGCCAGAATCGACTGTTGAACCATGTTATCTTTCCTGGTAAAGTCAAATTTCAGACATTAAAAGTACGTGGAACTGGACATCGAAACCTTTCCCTTGGCTTTGACTCCCTGCACACACACATTGGATGTTTTGTGAGAAATGTGAATGAGACTGAAACCACCAAGCTCGTTTCCTCTATGTGACAAAATTAACTATTGCTGCAACTCTGTCTCTGCTCTATCACAACCCAATATCATAAGAGCTCATTGGTATTGCTTAAAAAAGTGTTCCCATCTCAAAGATTTATTGCATTCCCACAAATGTATAGTGTATGCAAATCCCACCAGTGAGACCTGGGAATGGCGCATCTGTCAGTGGAGAAGTGGTCAAAGTCCCCATTTATTGGTGCAGGAATTCTGACCCCTTCTCTGCCAAAAGCTGCACATGATGGGACCTCATTCATGAGTCAGATTTAACTCCCATTGGTGGGACCCAGATATACCACCCTGTGTATACGACATAAATGTTCTCAAAGTAAATTCACTGGGGAGAAAGTGGCGCAAATTATTATTATTTATTACTATAGCTCCTTTTATTCCTTAGTGCTTTACATGTGTGTACAAAACAAAAAACGCGAATAGCGTCTTCTCCAACAAACAATTATAACATTTATCAGATTGTGCTAACGTGATCCAAGAATTAATGCATTTTTTGAAACATTATTCATCTGCTGCGGATCCACGGTTTGTCAAACCCATGAAATGAAGATATGGAGATGTTGTGAATTAAAGATGTCAGTTCTCAGTGATTTATCTAATATGCGGTTTTTATTCAACACATTTCGAAGTGACATGAACCTCTTCCTCAGGAAACAACTACATATCTGGATCTTTCCTGAGGAAGAAGTGCATGTCACTTCGAAACCCGTCTTCAACAATCAGCAGTGTGGAAGGTGTCCACAAAATCTCCATGTCTTCAAATGTTCTCAATGGGAAAATCCCTTCAATAATACTAATTTCTTACTGCAGGTATGGCTCACATAGTTCCTATACATCTATATGACCATTTTGCCACCTGGTGCTGCTCTCCTCAGTCAGAGGTATACAGAGGCACATTATGGGCTCCTATATGGAAACGGGAAGCTTCACCTGAATTTCGCCATTGTTCATGAGCCCTTGTGTAAGATGGTGTCTCCAATGGTGAAATTATTGCATGGTAAAATACCTTCAAGGGGTCGTACATTATAAGCAAAAGCAGAAAGAGATAGAAAACATGGTGGCTTGTCATACTTTGTGCTGTGAAGTTGATTGTTGCTCTCGACTCTCCGATAGAATTGTTTGCTGCACAGAGATACGTTCCTTCATCTTCCAGCCGTACGTCACTAATCTCCATCTTTATCATATTCTGTGATGAGGATACTTTTATCCTGCCACTTGGGGATCCTTGGAGTCAGAGGACCATATCATTAAGTTTCTAAAGTACAAAGCCAAGCCGGATGGTGGGTCACTGTCTACGGAGCACTGAATGATGCCAATCTGCCCACTCTGTGCTTCCCAAAAGATGACATTACTGGTACTCGCGGGGCATCTGAAAAACAAGGGAGGAGTGATTTCCCCGCTAGATGAGACCCAGGCACATAAATAAGACACTCATTAATCATTTTATGAATTTCTTCCCTTTTGGACTATGAGATATCGGATTCAATTAAGTCAAACAAAAAATTGCAGACGGTTTAAGCAGAACCCTTACTTACAAGACACGTGGAGGAAGACTGATGGAGAAACACTGCTGTCCTCGGCTCCCTGTACAACACAGTGATAATATCCAGTGTCTCTGTCCTTTACATTGTCAAACACCAGGGAGCTGGCCATGGTCTTCGTAAGCCATCTGCTGTTCTTGTACCAGATATTTTCTGTCTCCCCCAACTGGGACTTCATGAAGTCACATGTCATGGTCACCTGAGAACCTTCCAGAACATCCGGAGATGGAGACACCAGGACTCTGGCAGCTAAAACAGAAGTAATAAGTGGGTCTTAAATATTAATTTAAGGTCTACTATAGTCCTCGAGTGTCTGCTCCTTGTCTTGTAATAATCTATTCATCTATTCTAAGTTATCTTCATCTTTTACAGACCCATAATTACACATTATAGCCAATGTAGGGTTACAATTTCAGGCTATAAATTGACATAAAAGACATACATCAGCACAAAATAACCGTTCAAGCACAACGTCTTGTAGGGGACAGAGTCCTGGTAAAAATCAGACCTTCAGTGTTCAGATCTTCTTCTAAGTTTTCAAGAAATCCTTCCATAATATATGTTAAGTAGGTATTCGGTGGCCGAGTAGCTCAATGCACCTTCATACCTTCTTGTTATCCATCTATCTCTGTCCTTCCCTGGTTAGTCAGAGCTGTCAATTAAGAGAGTATGGTGGAGAGAAATGTAGAAGAAGTAGTTACTCAGCCATGACAGGGTTCAATGAGCGGCCCAAAACGCATATTTCAATAAAGAGTGACTTCCCGAAAATATTTGGACACTTACATTCATCAAGACCAGAGATTTTCTCGCCAGTCTTGGTGAGATGTCTGTGCACCAAGACAGAAATCTTACTCTGGTCTCTGACTACGGTGAGATTTCTGGTGTGAGGAACATCACAGGTCGTCATGAATTATCAGAACCCCAATTTGCCCCAAAATGGGTAGAGCCTGGAGAAACTGGGGTGAAAAACAACAAAAGTCGCAACATTTTTCTTTTCAAATTTTTCTTGCCTAAAGGTACAATTTTAATAGCTATATCCCCTACTAGGCACTCTGTTTGGTTTGAACAGTCATTTTCAGCTGATAGACTCCTCTTATACCATAAAACTCTAATAACTATTGGCCAAATGCTCACTGAGCCGAGAGCACTGCATTATTTTTTCGGCCAAGGGTAAATGTGTTCTAAATTGGTGTCACTAGACATCTCTGGTGGTGGATGATCTCCTGTGAGAATAAAAGATCGGGTATGGTGAAATTCAACATTCCCGATCGGTCTTTACTCCGACATCTGCCATTGAGTGAGAGCACATAAAGGTGTTTGGGCGATGGCTTGTTTGGACGACTCTGCTCTCGTGTGTACAATATGGCCACCTTTACTGCAGAAATGGCTGCAGAACTGTTCATAGACCAGAAGGTTTCAGTAATTTTTTTTTCAAAAGAGACCCCCTGCTGCATTGGGTCACACTATTCTACCTACTTATTCTGGGAAACTAATGGGTTTCATTTCACCTTCCCCACACTCCTTTTAGGAAAAAAAAACTAGTTTTCCCTTCTAACTTTTCAATGAAAGTAGGAGCCCATGAGAGATGTGGATGGCGCCAACGTGAACCCTCCGAGTTAGTGTTATCTAGTCTGGAACGAATGACAATTACATGAAATGTGTATCGTTGTACTGGACACATATAGAGGATGTAATATTAGAGCCTGAGGGACTTTACTACAGAATGAAGAACTTACTCTGCACATGGAAATACATGGATTGAGTGGTGGATCCGATGCTGTTTCTGGCCGTACAGTTGTACTGTCCTTCATCTTCCAGCTTCAGATTCTTAATATTCACCGTTAACTCATTATGGGACAATGTAACCTGGTATCGTGAATTCATGGAGACAGTGGATCTGCTGGAAGCCAACACTTGGTCTCCTCTATAAAGCGACATCTCAGCTGATGGGAAACTGTCCACGGTACAGCGAATGAAGGCGGATTTCCCTTCTGCCGTGTCCTGGAAGGACAACACCAGGAGACGCCTTGGTGCATCTGTGCAAGGTGAGAGAAGGTGCATTACAACGCCATGTTATTTCATAATAATCATTCATTATTCCATGCATTGTCTATACTACTGAACTACATGGCAAATAATACAAATCTGTTCTCCAAGATGCCAAGTTGGAAAGACATAATTGTAGGATTTGTCGGGTATGTTAGGTTAAGGTTACTTGTATGCAACCCACATGATGTGGCGGAAGATTGTTATGTCCTACTGCTACATCACAGTAGGTGAATGGGGCTGCATTTTGACCCACAAAGGACAAACAAGTCGCAAAAAGTCAGAACTAGTTGAATTTATTGTGACTTGTTCGTCTTGGTCACAATACCTTGGACGCGATGCCATCCACATGCATTATACAGCCATCCTTGGCCATGCAATCTGTGCTCAGGTTAAAGTCGTCATGTTGACCTAGTCAAGAACAGCATTGGTTTTGGTTGTGTAACACATGCAAAAAATCCTTTTCAATGTATTTGTTATCTTTGGTGGTGGTTTCTATTGGCACAATGGAAATTCTATATTTTGCACTAGGTGATGTTTGCATTGTAATTTAATTTATACCATCTGATCTGATAGATGTAAACTTTCAGGAGTGACATTGATACCCAGGATCACACAAATCAAGGAGCCATCTAGTACTCACATGCCACGTTCACGCTGACCACCGCTGAGCTCTTGCTGTTCTCGTTGTTCCAGGCTTTGCAATAATAAAACCCAGAATCTAAACTGTAGATTTGTGGAATTTCCAAGCGTCCGCTCGATTTTTCCATGAGCGGGACATTGTTCTTATACCAGCTGTAGGAGTAGTTTCCGTTCTCCGTCGTAGTCTTGAGAATGCAGGTTAGATTCACTCCGTTTCCTTCTTGGATGTCGCTGGATGGAGACACAATTATTTTTGCCGCTATAGTTGAAAAAAAAATGCAGAAAAAAATGAGTATTTTGTTACTGTACGACCAAACCATACAAGATTAAAAGGAAGATCACAGCCAGGAGGACATAACTACCGTACTAATAATTTTAAATGAGGGCTGTGTTACAACCTTAGATAGGGCAAATGGGCTGCCAACAAAAGTCAAAGTCACTGGCTCCATAAGAGGTTACATCTGAAGCTTTGGAAAACAAGATTTAGGCCAATGCGTTAAATGTAATGATGTGGACGGAGCCACAGTGTTCTCTTTTGGCCATCATTTTCATCTCTATCTGTTTGATGTGGACACCAAAACTGCTTCTTGGAGTCCACCACAACAGAGGTATGATGTTGAAAATGTTGCACATTGTGACTCCGTCTATATTATTACAGTCAATGGCCTCGTCAGTGCATTTGTCCAAATCCTGTTTTCCAGAGTTTTATGTGCAACCTCTGATGGAGCCAGTGATGTTAGAGTAAGACGGGATGTGAGCCCGGCCTTAGAAGCCAGACCTGTGACCACTGAACATGGGCTAAAACGCGACCTGAACTTAGCCTTAGACTTTCTGCAAACAGCTGATTTAGCCAAGAGAATGTTGGCTGTATATTTTCACTGCTTAGACTCTCACGTACAAGCACTGGGGCTATTCTGTGATGTCCTGCCCAACCAGTGGCCTGGAAAAGCTATGGAGGAGAAACAACACTAATCACCACACATTCGCAGGATCGCTGGCACCCAAAGTAGAGCGAACTTTTAAACTGTCCAGTAGAGTTGAGCGAAACAGGTCGGTCAGATTCAAAAGTCGCCGATTTTAGCCAAAGTCGGGTTTTCTTGGCCGAAACCCGACCATAGCGTGCAGTCGACCGAGCGGTCGTCGACCCGAGCGCCCAAGTCGGATTTCCCCAACTGCTTGCAGGCGCCTTTTTTTTCACCAATGAGCAAGGACGTACACTGTGGGCAACGAGATGACATGGGCAGCTGTGCCGCGCGGTTTTGAGCGGTGCGGGATTCAAATCCCCGCCAAAGCCACGCCGGCACCGCTCCTTGGCTGAGGCGCCCGCCGGCTCTGAAAATGGGCACTGTAGGTGTGTTTACTGTCCTCCACTCCCTGCCGACTTTTATTCCCCATTGACTTGCATTGGGGTCGGATTTTTGACCCGACCATTTCCGTTAGTTGGCCGACTTTGTTCGACCCGACTTTGTGAAAGTCGGGTTTCATGAAACCCGACTCGACCTGAAAAAAGGGAAAGTCGCTCATCTCTACTGTCCAGCATACACGACAATTTGTAGGTTCCAAATTTCTTCTGAGCCGTAATTGTTAAACTGATTACTCTATCTAGTACCAAATATGCAACTTATCCAACTGAACAAAGAAGTAAAGTACTGCGTCCATACTCACTCTCAGCAGTAAATTCTAGTGCACCGGTCATCTGTCCATATGAGGTGTTCGCTACACAGACATATTCCCCTTCATCCTCCAACACAACATTCTGGATTTCTAGCTGTAAAGAATTTGTTGAAAGAGAAGTTTCATATCTGTTGTTGGAAAGGATTTTTGTGCTTGAAGCCACCAAGGTAGTGTCATGATAGAGGAACATCTGTGATGGAGGATCGCTTTCCACGGTGCACAGGATGACAGCTTGTAAAATACCCTGACCTGATACGAGTGAATTCATTGAGAGGTCCCTGGGTGGAACTGAAACAAAATATTGGATTCATGTATTGTTCATTATAAGTACACTTACGTTACATCGACGACATTCACAATGTCTTCGGTCTTCAATTATGTCACTGTTTTTGGACATTTTTTACAGACTCTCATGTTGCATAAAGCTTCAAGTCAAGATTAAGGATTTTTATTCAGCTACTGCCTAATGCTTTTTGCTCCATGTAAGATTCTGATTTGTTAGAAAAGATCTGTGATTAAACCGTCAGTTCCAACCCTGCATCCACAGTCAGACTTTCACTGGTCACTCTGTTCAGCAGAGGCTACAGGTTACTCTGATGAACAGAAGTGTTGGATCGGGCCCAAGAGCTGAGTCTACTTCACATGTGGCAGGTGGAACGGCCTCAGGAGCTGAATCTACCTCATAAATGGCAGATGATCGGCCCCAGGAGCTGAGTCTACTTCACATATGGCAGATGGATCGGCCCCAGGAGCTGAAGTCTACTTCACATATGGCAGATGGATCGGCCCCAGGAGCTGATCTACTTCACATATGGCAGATGGATCGGCCCCAGGAGCTGAGTCTACTTCACATATAGGCAGATGGATCGGCCCCAGAGCTGAGTTCTACTTCACATATGGCAGATGGATCGGCCCCAGGAGCTGAGTCTACTTCACATGTGGCAGATGGATCGGCCCCAGGAGCTGAGTCTACTTCACTTATGGCAGATGGATCGGCCCCAGGAGCTGAGTCTACTTCACATATGGCAGATGGATCGGCCCCAGGAGCGAGTCTACTTCAATGTGCAGATGGATCGGCCCCAGGAGCTGAGTCTACTTCACATATGGCAGATGGATCGGCCCCAGGAGCTGAGTCTACTTCACATTGGCAGATGGATCGGCCCCAGGAGCTGAGTCTACTTCACATATGGCAGATGGATCGGCCCAGGAGCGAGTCTACTTCACATTGGCAGATGGATCGGCCCCAGGAGTGAGTCTACTTCACATATGGCAGATGGATCGGCCCAGGAGCTGGTCTACTTCACATATGGCAGATGGATCGCCCCAGGAGTGAGTCTACTTCACATGGCAGATGGTATCGCCCAGGAGCGAGTCTACTTCACATATGGCAGATGGATCGGCCCCAGTAGCTGAGTCTACTTCACATATGGCAGATGGATCGGCCCCAGGAGCTGAGTCTACTTCACATGGCAGATGGATCGGCCCCAGGAGCTGAGTCTACTTCACATGTGGCAGATGGAATCGGCCCCAGGAGCTGAGTCTACTTCACATATGGCAGATGGATCGGCCCCAGGAGCTGAGTCTACTTCACATATGCAGATGGATCGCCCAGGAGCTGAGTCTACTTCACATATGGCAGATGGATCGGCCCCAGGAGCTGAGTCTACTTCACATATGGCAGATGGATCGGCCCCAGGAGCTGAGTCTACTTCACATATGGCAGATGGATCGGCCCCAGGAGCTGAGTCTACTTCACATATGGCAGATGGATCGGCCCAGGAGCTGAGTCTACTTCACATATGGCAGATGGATCGGCCCCAGGAGCTGAGTCTACTTCACATATGGCAGATGGATCGGCCCCAGGAGCTGAGTCTACTTCACATATGGCAGATGGATCGGCCCCAGGAGCTGAGTCTACTTCACATATGGCAGATGGATCGGCCCCAGGAGCTGAGTCTACTTCACATATGGCAGATGGATCGGCCCCAGGAGCTGAGTCTACTTCACATGTGGCAGATGGATCGGCCCCAGGAGCGAGTCTACTTCACATATGGCGATGGATCGGCCCCAGGAGCGTGAGTCTACTTCACATATGGCAGATGGATCGGCCCAGGAGCTGAGTCTACTTCACATATGGCAGATGGATGGCCCCAGGAGCTGAGTCTACTTCACATATGGCAGATGGATCGGCCCCAGGAGCGAGTCTACTTCACATATGGCAGATGGATCGGCCCCAGGAGCTGAGTCTACTTCACATATGGCAGATGGATCGCCCCAGGAGCTGAGTCTACTTCACATATGGCAGATGGATCGGCCCCAGGAGCGAGTCTACTTCACAGTGGCAGATGGATCGGCCCAGGAGCTGAGTCTACTTCCATATGGCAGATGGATCGGCCCCAGGAGCTGAGTTACTTCCATATGGCAGATGGATCGGCCCAGAGCTGAGTCTACTTCACATTGGCAGATGGATCGCCCAGGAGCTAGTCTACTTCACATATGGCAGATGGATCGCCCCAGGAGCTGAGTCTACTTCACATTGGCAGATGGATCGGCCCCAGAGCTGATCTACTTCACATGTGCAGATGGATCGGCCCAGAGTGAGTCTATTCATATGCAGATATGCCCCAGAGTGATCTATTCACATTGGAGATGGATCCCGACAGTCACTTCACAATGCAATGGATCGCCCCAGAGCTAGTCTACTTCACATAGGTGGATCGGCCCCAGAGCTGAGTCTACTTCACATTGGCAGTGGATCGCCCAGGAGCTGATCTACTCACAATGGCGATGGATCGCCCAGGAGCTGAGTCTATTCACATATGGCAGATGGATCGGCCCCAGGAGCGAGTCTACTTCATATGGCAGATGGATCGGCCCCAGGAGCGAGATCTACTTCACATGGCAGATGGATCGGCCCAGGAGCTAGTCTACTTCACATATGCAGATGGATCGGCCCCAGGAGCTGAGTCTACTTCACATATGGCAATGGATCGGCCCAGGAGCGATCACTTCAATATGCAGATGGATCGCCCAGGAGCTGAGTCTACTTCACATATGGCAGATGGATCGGCCCCAGGAGCTGAGTCTACTTCACATTGGCGATGGATGGCCCCAGAGCTGAGTCTACTTCACATTGGCAGATGGATGGCCCCAGGAGCTGAGTCTACTTCACATATGGCAGATGGATCGGCCCCAGAGCTGAGTCTACTTCACATATGGCAGATGGATCGGCCCCAGGAGCGAGTCTACTTCACATTGGCGATGGATGGCCCCAGGAGCGAGTCTACTTCACAATGGCAGATGGATCGCCCCAGGAGCTGAGTCTATTCACATATGCAGATGGATCGGCCCCAGGAGCTGAGCTACTTCACATAGGCAGATGGATCGGCCCAGGAGCTGTCTACTTCACATTGGCAGATGATTGCCCCAGAGCTGAGTCTACTTCACATTGGCAGATGGATCGCCCAGGAGCTGAGTCTACTTCACATATGGCAGATGGATCGGCCAGGAGCTGAGTCTACTTCACATATGGCAGATGGATCGGCCAGAGTAGTTACTTCACATTGGCGATGGATCGGCCCCAGGAGCTGAGTCTACTTCCATATGGCAGATGGATCGGCCCCAGGAGCTGAGTCTACTTCACTATGCAGATGGATCGCCCCAGAGTAGTCTACTTCACATTGGCGATGGATCGGCCCAGGAGCTGAGTCTACTTCACATTGGCGATGGATCGGCCAGAGCTGAATCTATTCACATATGGCAGATGATCGGCCCAGAGCTGAGTCTACTTCCATATGGCAGATGATCGGCCCCAGGAGCTGAGTCTACTTCACATATGCAGATGGATCGCCCAGGAGCTGAGTCTACTTCACATATGCAGATGATCGGCCCCAGGAGCTGAGTCTACTTCACATATGCGATGGATCGGCCCCAGAGCTGAGTCTACTTCACATTGCAGATGGATCGCCCAGAGCTGAGTCTACTTCACATGGCGATGATCGGCCCAGGAGCTGAGTCTACTTCACATATGGCAGATGATCGCCCCAGGAGCTGAGTCTACTTCACTATGGCAGATGGATCGGCCCCAGGAGCTGAGTCTACTTCACATATGGCAGATGGATCGGCCCCAGGAGCTGAGTCTACTTCACATATGCAATGGATCGCCCCAGGAGCTGAGCTACTTCACATATGGCAGATGGATCGCCCCAGAGGGATCTACTTCACATTGGCAGATGGATCGCCCAGGAGCTGAGTCTACTTCACATATGGCAGATGGATGGCCCAGGAGCTGAGTCTACTTCAATATGGCAGATGGATTGGCCCAGGAGCTGAGTCTACTTCAATATGGCAGATGATCGCCCAGGAGCTGAGTTACTTCACATAGGCAGATGGATCGGCCCCAGAGCGAGTCTACTTCACATATGCAATGATCGGCCCCAGGAGCTGAGTCTACTTCACATATGGCAGATGGATCGGCCCCAGGGAGTGAGTCTACTTCACATTGGCAGATGGATCGGCCCCAGGAGCTGAGTCTACTTCACATGTGGCAGATGGATGGCCCCAGGAGCTGAGTCTACTTCACATATGGCAGATGGATCGCCCCAGGAGCTGAGTCTACTTCACATATGCAGATGGATCGGCCCCAGGAGCTGAGTCTACTTCACATATGGCTAATGGATCGCCCCAGGAGCTGAGTCTACTTCACATATGGCAATGGATCGGCCCCAGGAGCTGAGCTCACTTCACATATGGCAGATGGATCGGCCCCAGAGCTAGTCTACTTCACATGTGGCAGATGGATCGGCCCAGGAGCTGGTCTACTTCACATATGGCAGATGGATCGGCCCCAGGAGCTGAGTCTACTTCACATATGGCAGATGGATCGCCCCAGGAGCTGAGTCTACTTCACATGTGGCAGATGGATCGGCCCCAGGAGCGGAGTCTACTTCACATGTGACAGATGGATCGGCCCCAGGAGCTGAGTCTACTTCACATATGGCAGATGGATCGGCCCCAGGAGCTGAGTCTACTTCACATGTGACTGATGGATCGGCCCCAGGAGCTGAGTCTACTTCACATATGGCAGATGGATCGGCCCCAGGAGAGGAGTCTACTTCACATATGGCAGATGGATCGGCCCAGGAGCTGAGTCTACTTCACATATGGCAGATGGATCGGCCCCAGGAGCGGAGTCTACTTCACATGTGACAGATGGATCGGCCCCAGGAGCCGAGTCTACTTCACATATGGCAGATGGATCGGCCCCAGGAGCGGAGTCTACTTCACATATGGCAGATGGATCGGCCCCAGGAGCTGAGTCTACTTCACATGTGGCAGATGGATCGGCCCCAGGAGCGGAGTCTACTTCACATGTGACAGATGGATCGGCCCCAGGAGCTGAGTCTACTTCACATGTGGCAGATGGATCTGCCCAGGAGCTGAGTCTACTTCACATATGGCAGATGGATCTGCCCCAGGAGCTGAGTCTACTTCACATATGGCAGATGGATCGGCTCCAGGAGCTGAGTCTACTTCACATGTGGCTGATGGATCGGCCCCAGGAGCGGAGTCTACTTCACACGTGGCAGATGGATCGACCCCAGGAGCGGAGTCTACTTCACATGTGGCAGATGGATCGGCCCCAAGAGCTGAGTCTACTTCACATGGCTGATGGATCGGCCCCAGGAGCTGAGTCTACTTCACATGTGGCAGATGGATCGGCCCCAGGAGCGGAGTCTACTTCACATGTGGCAGATGGATCGGCCCCAGGAGCGGAGTCTACTTCACATATGGCAGATGGATGCCCCAGGAGCTGAGTCTACTTCACATGTGACAGATGGATCGGCCCCAGGAGCTGAGTCTACTTCACATGTGGCAGATGGATCGGCCCCAGGAGCGGAGTCTACTTCACATGTGGCAGATGGATCGGCCCCAGGAGCGGAGTCTACTTCACATGTGACAGATGGATCGGCCCCAGGAGCTGAGTCTACTTCACATATGGCAGATGGATCGGCCCCAGGAGCTGAGTCTACTTCAATGTGACAGATGGATCGGCCCCAGGAGCTGAGTCTACTTCACATATGGCAGATGGATCGGCCCCAGGAGAGGAGTATAGTTCACATATGGCAGATGGATCGGCCCCAGGAGCGAGTCTACTTCACATAGGCAGATGGATCGGCCCCAGGAGCGGAGTCTACTTCACATGTGACAGATGGATCGGCCCCAGGAGCGGAGTCTACTTCACATTGGTAGATGGATCGGCCCCAGGAGCTGAGTCTACTTCACATATGGCAGATGGATCGGCCCCAGGAGCTGAGTCTACTTCACATGTGACAGATGGATCGGCCCCAGGAGCGGAGTCTACTTCACATATGGCAGATGGATCGGCCCCAGGAGCGGAGTCTACTTCACATATGGCAAGATGGATCGGCCCAGGAGCGAGTCTACTTCACATGTGGCAGATGGATCGGCCCCAGGAGCGGAGTCTACTTCACATGTGGCAGATGGATCGGCCCCAGGAGCGAAGTCTACTTCACATGTGGCAGATGGATCGGCCCCAGGAGCGGAGTCTACTTCACATGTGACAGATGGATCGGCCCCAGGAGCTGAGTCTACTTCACATATGGCAGATGGATCGGCCCCAGGAGCTGAGTCTACTTCACATGTGACTGATGGATCGGCCCCAGGAGCTGAGTCTACTTCACATATGGCAGATGGATCGGCCCCAGGAGAGGAGTCTACTTCACATATGGCAGATGGATCGGCCCCAGGAGCTGAGTCTACTTCACATTATGGCAGATGGATCGGCCCCAGGAGCGAGTCTACTTCACATGTGACAGATGGATCGGCCCCAGGAGCGAGTCTACTTCACATATGGCAGATGGATCGGCCCCAGGAGCGGAGTCTACTTCACATATGGCAGATGGATCGGCCCCAGGAGCTGAGTCTACTTCACATGTGCAGATGGATCGGCCCCAGGAGCGGAGTCTACTTCACATGTGGACAGATGGATCGGCCCCAGGAGCTGAGTCTACTTCACATGTGACAGATGGATCGGCCCCAGGAGCGGAGTCTACTTCACATGTGGCTAGATGGATCGGCCCCAGGAGCTGAGTCTACTTCACATGTGACAGATGGATCGGCCCCAGGAGCGGAGTCTACTTCACATTGTGCAGATGGATCGGCCCAGGAGCTGAGTCTACTTCACATGTGACAGATGGATCGGCCCCAGGAGCTGAGTCTACTTCACATATGGCAGATGGATCGGCCCCAGGAGCGGAGTCTACTTCACATGTGACAGATGGATCGGCCCCAGGAGCGAGTCTACTTCACATATGGCAGATGGATCGGCCCCAGGAGCGAGTCTACTTCACATTGGCAGATGGATCGGCCCCAGGAGCGGAGTCTACTTCACATATGGCAGATGGATCGGCCCCAGGAGCTGAGTCTACTTCACATGTGACAGATGGATCGGCCCCAGGAGCGAGTCTACTTCACATGTACAGATGGATCGGCCCCAGGAGCTGAGTCTACTTCACATATGGCAGATGGATCGCCCCAGTAGCTGAGTCTACTTCACATGTGCAGATGGATCGGCCCCAGGAGCGGAGTCTACTTCACATATGGCAGATGGATCGGCCCCAGGAGCTGGAGTCTACTTCACATATGGCAGATGGATCGGCCCAGGAGCGAGTCTACTTCACATGTGGAGATGGATCGGCCCCAGGAGCTGAGTCTACTTCACATGTGGCAGATGGATCGGCCCCAGAAGCTGAGTCTACTTCACATGTGCAGATGGATCGCCCCAGGAGCTGAGTCTACTTCACATGTGGCAGATGGATCGGCCCCAAGAGATGAGTTTACTTCACATGTGGCAGATGGATCAGCCCCAGGAGCGGAGTCTACTTCACATGTGGCAGATGGATCGGCCCCCAAAAGGTGTCAGTATTCTCTCGTATCGGTGATTTGCATACATGCTGACTAGACATGCGTGGCCTCACTCAATGAAAATGAATTGAGCGAGGCTGGACAAGTCCAGTCAGAATGTGTCCAGAAGTGTACAGATTGCATACTTGTGCAAAGGAGATTCCTAAAAGTGTGCAGTGCATGTGCTGTGAGAGCTCAGAAGCTGCAGTCCCCATAGTGACTACAATCTTTATCTCAGACCTGAGCATTGTATAATATGCTCACTGTCAGGATTCAGCTCTGCTTGCTGGTTCCAGCAGTCATCACATGGCCGCTTCACTCATATGCAATTTTCATACTTACGGTCACGTGACAACGAATTTCTTTTTCTGCTTCTCTCAGTTTTTCACTGGACATTGAAGCTACTGTATGTGCACGCGTTGCGGAAATGCCATGGAAATTTCCGCGGCAATCCCGCACCTCCCGGGAAATACGCATTTTTATAGGTATGCGTATTCCCTCTAAAACTAGCGTTTTTCAAGCGATCTGTAGCAACTGATTGACAGGTTGGTCAAACGAGTCAAACATAGTGTATGACAAGTGTGACCAACTTTTTATTATTGATGCCGCCTATGCGGCATCAATAGTAAAAGATCTAACGTTAAAAATAAAAAATAGTAATAAATCGTGATATTCTCACCTTTCAGGCGGCCCCGCAGCCTTCCTGGTCCTTAGCGACGCTCCGGCAACTCCCGGTCCCAGTGATGCCTGGCAACAATGACCCCGATGACGTAGCATCATGCGAGACCGTTACGTCATCTGGGTCATTGTCGCAAGGCATCACTGGGACCGGGATTTGCCAGGAGCGTCGCTGAGGACCAGGAAGGCTGCGGGGGCCGCCGGAAGGTGAGAATATCACGATTTATATTTTCAGCCCATGCTGAAAAGTAAGCGGTTCAACGCATTCCTATGGCGGCTGAATCGCTGCGATTCCGGAAAAAGAATGAACATGCTGCGTTTTTTTCCGCGATGCGTTTTTTCACGGAAAAAAACGCAGCATGTGCACAAAAATTGCGGAATGCATTCTAATGATTGGATGCTTCATGCATGCGTTTTTTCAGCGGAAAACCGCTGCAAAAATGCTAAAAAAACGAAAAATCCTCAATGTGTGGACATAGCCTGAGATTGAGGGAATTAGGGAGAACAGCTTGTTGGCACGTGACGTGTAATTTGCATATGTGCTTGGGGAGGCCAAACTGAATTCTTGCCCCAGGTGCCAGAAAACCTACTGTAGATACACCTCTAACCTTTAAATAAGCAGATCCAAAAACATCCCCCCAATGGACCCCAGAAATCAGTTGTTATCCATGGGTAAACCTGACCTTAAGTGTTCAGTTTCCCAGCAGCGCCCCCACAGGGGAAGTGAAGCATTGCTCAGTGTCCATTCTGATCAGTGGATTTATGTGTCATGTAGGACAGGACGGGTCAACAGAGCACACAATTCACCATTTCTAATCATTCTCTCGTCTGGCCAAGAAAAGAGGATAAAAACAGCGCAACCCCTCCCCCCCTTAATAACTCCCTAATAAAATATTATACCAGGGGATTTCTACACTCAGGATGTTAATAATGTGAATTCTCAAGTCTGTCTCTGTGTAAGAGAAGTGAAACTCACACAGAGCGCGCAGAGTCACCGGGGGGGAGGTGCTGCTTCCATGACTGTTTTGAGCTTTGCAGAAATAGGAACCTGAGTCCGTTTTGGACAATCGATAGAAGACAAGTTCTTTCTCTCTCGTATCTTCCTTTAACCTTTTGTTGTCTTTATACCAGGAATATGTGGTTCCTTTCTCGGATCCCCGGGTTGCTATACACGCCAAGGTGACCTCTTTGCCTTCTTCTGTCTCAGGTGATGGCGTGATTACCACCCTAGCAGCTGTAAAAAAAATGAAATCTGTAAATCTGTGCTGTCAATCAACAGGAATTCAACTTTTATGAGAAATAACATTCCAAATATTGAAAAAGGCAACGCTAGAATGAAGTTAGGGTATCGAACCCAATGTTCACATGTTCTTTCTAAGTTTCTGCATCTGTTTCCTCCCACATTCCAAAAAACAGTTTTATCGGTCAGTCGGCCGTAATGTGGTGAGGTCTGGTCCGTACCCCATTGGCTACAGTCAGTGAGATGGCTATGGATGCGTAAGAACATCCACATTTACCAAATGCCATAGCCAAATTACCACATGTTGGGAAAGACTCTGAACAAACCACTTTCCCCAATACAACTAATTAAATTCCAGAATGGAACCCAATACGACTCTAGATCAAATGCACTGAGAACTGTTGACTCTCAGTAGCCCCCTTCGCCCAGTTTGGAGCCCATCTAAGCATGTTTTTCCAACTTTAGCTACTAACTTTCCACTGAGAACTGAAGGCTTGTCGATGAGTTTCCTAACGGATTCTTAGCGATACAGCTGTACAACCCTTCATCGGCTAACGTCACGTCCTGGATCTTCAGGCTTAGAGAATTCACAGTCGGTACGACCTGCACTCTCTCACTGGGAGTCCCATGAGAACTGGAGTTTCCTATTAGATTTCCATCCTTGTACATCGCTAGCTCCGAGAAGGGATTGCTGTCCACGGTGCAGTGAATTATCGCCAAGCTGCCATGTTGAGTCTCTAGAAACGAGGAGAGAGATGGGACTCTTGGAGGATCTGCGGTAACAATAAAAAAGCTTGCATTACGTATAGCTAATCCTAATTTGTCATTTCTTTGTCTTATTGTGCTTTTCTATTACATTTTACTATTGTTATAGGATAGGATAGGAGTGACTCACACTTGACATTTATTATGATAGTCGGGGAGGAATCGCTTCCTTTCTCGTTTTCCACCTTGCAGTAGTAATAACCGGCATCATTGGTGGATACCACTGGGAAGTTGAGAGATTTCACAGAACTGTCTTTGATCAAGATATTATTCTTAGACCAGCTGTAGTTCACGTCTTCAGGTCTGGCTCCAGGAACCTCACATGTCAGGGTCACAGCCTCTCCTTCTTTGATGTCTTGAGAAGGAGATACAATGATCCTAGCAGCTAGAAACATGAAACAACAGCAATTTACTAATTAGATTATTGCGGTACAGTTCATACTACAGTAAAACATCATTCATCATCCATATCCAAGATCCCGCTGATCACTGCCGCCATGCAGTGAAGCTATGGGAGGCTATAGATTGTAGCACACAAGTCATCCATTATTCATAGGATAAGAGATTGTCAGGGACAATATATATATATATATTATATATATTATAATATATTATATGCATTTTTATATATTTTATACTTTTATATGTTTTATACTGTCTAGCTTCCTTTGCTTTGCTGAAACAATAAGTTTTCCTTTGTGACTTAAACTATGATGCACCGGTGTCTGCCCCCACCTTTGGGAACTGAGAAACCACGTGATATACAAGAAAAGCAGTATCGATTCTCTACGAAAACGAAACTTAAGGATGATGATGAAGGGAGGACTTAGAAGAAGATCTAAGGAACAGTGGAACCAATCCAGATGGCAGAATACCAGACATAGACATATATGGCTAACCCCTTTCCCTTACCCAGCCCTTTCCTTCCTATGCACTGCCTATATTCTTGCGTACAAAAGATTGTGTTCAGGGAATAAAGTTCAGTTGCTGAGCCCTTACTGACGCCGGTAGCAGTACAGAGCATGCACTGAGATTGAACCAGAAACTTTGTCTGACTCTTTCTTATACTGGTACCACATGCTCATAGACTGAATTGGAGTGACTGGAGGACGAGTGGAGTTGTCGATACGACCCGACAAGAGAACTTACTGATCTTTGGGTGTCCAACTGCTGCATCCCTGGACACCCCAAGATTGTGGCTCTGGAACCCCCAGAACGAAGGTCTTCAGAGTCCCATTTTGAAATGTGTGGAAGTGGATATGCCAGAGAAAATTAGGTGAAGAGCTTGGCTATTTCCAGCCCTTCATTAACAATGAAGGGAACAAAGACTGAAAATGCTCACCTCCATTCCCGCCGTTACAGAAGCCAAATTCTTTGGAAAAACCAGGTCTTCTCATATTCAAACACCAAGAGATCAGTTAGCAATTGCAAAAATTAGCAATTTTGGGAAAACCCCTTTAATACAGAACGTACATGGCCATGCTAAATGTACTAGAGGTCTTCCAAGTCTGTACATGGTCATCACAGTCATCAGACATCATGGAAAAAGCAGAAAAGATTGATATACATTTTAGAGTTGCGAGAAAAGTTTCATTTGAGTTCAATAGGTCATTTTCATATCGGTCTGTCAATCAACGAATAGGACCGCCCACTGGACTCCTAAGAATAGAAATGGAAAGGCTCTCGATGAAGGATCAATGTGACAGGAATCCCAACATTACGGATAATTCCCTAATGTATAATCGCATTTGAACACCATTGAATAACTATGTAACTTTATTGCACCACATAATAGATAAATAGGCTCTAACAGTGTAACAAGGTGGCATGGAGTGGTAGTTGTGGGCAAGTCCACTATTGCACAATCAGTCCAAACCCCGACCCCTTGCACATGAATAAACAGTTCTAGTCCCAGCCCCAGGTCACAGTTGGTTACCTCAGACATACCACTCCTCTCCATACGGGAACGGATGCACCACTAGTCACACTCTTTAGGCCCAACATTGGCAACTTGTTTAATGAAGATTTAGTATAGAAGAAGGTAACAATTACTGATCTATCCCTAGTCACAGCAATGGCTGCAGCAGCAGAGGCAATCGCTCCCAGTCAGATTCCAGGAGCAAAAAAAGTCTCTTGTGGGGCACTCACTCAGTCCTTGTGCCGACTACCTGGTAGTCCCCTGGCAGCTCTGTCCCCTCGAGGGTTATCGCCAGCTCCCAGCAGGGGAGCATGTCCTGCCATGGGCCAGCCTGCCTGGGCACTGAAGTGGAAGCAGGAGCTTATTTAACCCCTTACTTTCCCTAAGCTAACTGATACATACAGTACAGTAATACATATAGCAAACATTGCAAGACAATACAGGCAGAGTGCATACATTAAGGCATGACTCACTGTCAGAGCACCCTATGTAGGGACACATCAAGGAAAGGGAGAGGGAGCAAACGAGGGTCTCCGGCACCTCCTTACACCCCTCCCCATAAAACATGGTCACCCCGACCATGATGGCACCTGCAGGGTTAAAAGCAGCACATATAAAAACATCAGTGTAACAAACTTCAAGTAATAGGAATACAAGAGTTTCAGTCTCTCTCTCAAAGCAAGTCCTCCTGACCCTGGTCCCCTTGCTCCTGGGATCGGTAAAACAGTTATCCTGGCCCGATGGCCAACTTATCATACAGTATTGACCCGGCTCGATCCTCAGGTCCCCCTGATCAAGCTCTCCCCCTCCCCCTTTGACCAGAGCACGGGCTTAGCAGCAAATTGGTGCACTGTACTTAACAGGGGGTTAGTCCATGGTAAAAAGGGGACAAAATTCTGGGTTAAGAGATTTCAGTCCTTGCAACAGCTGCACACACAATCCCTGTCAGTCAACCCTCATAGGGTTTTCAGGCCCATGATCCAGCAGGGGTATACAAACGTGCACAAATGTACTTGATGGATGGGGAAAAAACAAATCAACACAGTCCTTACTTTGTGACCGTGATGGCCAATCCTAATGCCTCAGTCCTTTGGTGCCATGCAGGGCTCACTGCCGTCTCAGAGATGCAGAACAGTCCCTTTTACTTCATAGGTGCAACCGGTACAACTCACACATTTTTCCTAAAGGGGCTGCGTCACTCAATACAAGGCCGCTGGTTACTGTAATGAGCTGCATGCGGACCC